>JASDQU010012823.1:80166-127419 GCA_032191745.1 Picea mariana
CATAACCAGAGAAACTAGTGCTTCATCAAAACTTTACAATCGGGAGCCTCGCTCAACCATCGATGCTTACAAAAATGGAAAAAATGCCTACATATACTCCTCCACTTTCGCCCATCAGAGGTGTCTCAAGTCTTTCAAGGTGTGGCATCTCCTCAGTCAAATTTGGCCTGAACTCCTTTGTTAGACGTCACCTTAACTTTGCATGGCCTTTGCAGGGGAGGTAGTTGAAACATTAAAGGCTAAAATAGCGTCTGCAGACTCCTCTAGTCAGATGAGAACATCATATCAGCATGGGCCTCTCAGATCGATCTGCACACTGGATAGTCTTGGGCAGACTACCTACTAGAACCTCCATGCCTCACATTTAATGAGTGAGCCGAGGTTTCAACTACCTCCATCCACCTTCATTCATTTTTAGCGAGGACCAAGATCAAGGTCGATTTGAACTGGTCTCTAGAGAATGCAGTGATCCCTTCTGCAGCTAAACCCGATGCTTTATCCCTTTTCACAATTCTTTCTATCGCCCCCAAGTGACCACGAGCTGTGACCCTGTGCCTATCTTCAAATGCGCCTTCAGCACTTCGCGTCTCACAGCTCGGAGGAGGCTACTCCTTGTTCTTCAAAGTCGCAATGCGTGAAGAGGCGATAGAGCCTCATCGCGCACCAAGTGTTTATCCAGATTGGACGGCCCAGATTATCTCTGTAGTATGTGGGCCCGGGTCCTGGACGCCTTCGACACTTTGCGTATCACAGTTGGGAGGAGGTTTCTCCTTGTGCTTCAAAGTTACAAAAGGCGAGGTGGCGACATAGCCTAATTGCATGCCACATGTTCCTCTGGATGGACGATCCTCATCATTTTGGTGAGACTGTGGGCCTGGGTAATGACGTCTTATACACTTTGCGTCTTGTAGCTGGGAGGAGGCTGATCCTCATTCTTCAAAATCGTGATGCACAAAGAGGCGATAGAGCCTAATCATGCACCACATGTCTCTCCTCGATTGAATGGCCTGGATCATTTCAGGGAGATCGCGGGCCCGACCTGTGCTAAACATGGCGCAGTTCCGTCGGCCGCAAATATCCATTGACTGATGATCTGTTCCATTGGTCAATCCTCGCCACTGAATACTAGAGCCACTCACTTTCTTGCATTTTCCACTCGAAATGGATTTTTTGTGCGCTGCTTATTGCGCTCATGGTTGTGACCTTGGACTAGAACACATTTGATGGGTTTTCAAACCCCATTTCTTCTCATTTTACATCAAGGGTCTGAAATCGGGGAAAAACACCCCGCTTGAAAGAATTGGTGCTAACACCTTGCTTTCTATACTTTTTGGTGAAAGCCTGCTAGAATCCTATCTTCTTCCACGCTCATCAGATGACTTAGCTTTTCTTGTACTAAACCTCTCTCTGTCATGTTTGTAATTGTTGCGACACACATACTTGGTACCAAGAATTTTAATGGCACCACTACCTATTGTCCATACACCAATTTAAATGGTGTCTACCATGTCATCTTCTTATAGGTAGTTCTATATTCCCATAATGCTGGTGGTATCTTCGAATCTCAATCATCTTTGTTTACATTGCAAATCTTGGTTAGGGAATTCTCTAGAATCTTGTTGAAGGCTTCCATTGTTCCATTTGCCTGAGGATATTATGGCATACTTTTTTGATGGTAGACCTCGAATTATTCAGTCAACGCTCTGTTAGTGTTGTTGATAAAGTGAGTGCCTTGGTCACTCATCAAGATCCTTGGACATCCAAATCTGGTGAGCACATGTTCAAATAGGAAGTGTGTTGTTGTCTCTGCATTGTAGTCTTTAACGCATGTTTCCTCTGCCCATCTTGAGAGGTATTATGTCGCAGTGATGATGTATCACGCGTCTATAACCCATTTGTTACACGTCAATATTACTCAATTAGATAAGTGTCACATGTTCCTCTCAACTGTTGTAAGTGTCGCATGTTCCTCACAATTGTTGCAAGTGTCGCATGTTGTTCACAAGTGTCGCAAACATCAAAAAAATCATACTGCTATGATGACGACACCAAGGAGACACTTAGAATACCTCAGACACTTGATTTGGAGGAAGGAGAATGATTAACTGAAGTCAAGAATCTCTTGCCACCTGAAAGGAGCTCTTAAACTAGGGTTTTAAGGGAGAGCGCTCCCCTATGGCACCCTTAGGAGCGCTGGCACTCCCCCACAAGGTACTGGGGAGCGTTATAACAACAAAATTCCCCTCTGAAGGAGCGCTACCCATCCTTAGAGCGCTGGCGCTCCCCTTGAGCCTACCAGGGAGCGTTATAATGCCTTGATGCCCCTTTTGAGGGAACACTGTCTAATCTGAGGCAGTAGTTGGCCCGTTGAGGAGAATAAGGGGAGGATCTTTCAAGTTTGGAAGGCAGTTGCATTTGAATTCTTGGTTCAATCAGAAGATCCCTAATCTAAGGAGGGAATTCCTCAACTTATTCTAAATATACCTCAAGAGGTTAAGCCTCTCTTAACCTATATAAGCAGGCTCTATGATGGTGAAAAGGGGAATAATTGCTAGCATGAAACCTATGATCTCATAGGAAACACACAGTGAACTGGAGGAGAGTAATCATTGAAGCTGTTGTCATTTGGATCGTGGATCTTTCGAGCAAGGGTTAGACAAAGGGGACTTGACGAAGCTGTCACATTCGCATCTACGATTGTAAGTAACTACTGTCACTGTTCTCATTAATATGACATGATTGGCCTGTTTCTTTCTAGTTTGTGTCTGATCTTACATAAACTTATCTCTGGTAGATAGATCTATTTTCAAGCTAATACCAATAGAGTAGGAAGTGGTCGTACTGTTGTTTTATCTACAGAGCTCATCGAGGAGTGAAAGATTGGAGCTCAACTCGGAGCGTGCAGGGACAAACGTCAATAAAAAGGTACTTATGTTCTCTTTCCTCCTCATGCATTAGTTTGTATAGATTTGAAAGGAAGTCAGTGTCCACGTTAAGCACTTTCTGTCTTAGAGTTAAGAGTCTAGCTCTTTGAAGCAATCTACCTATCCGCAGGGAGATTTTTCTACAACAGAAACTGGCGACTCCACTGGGGAGTCCTCGAATCGAAAACTTTTCATTTTGATTTCTCCTCATTGACCTTGTCTTACCCCTTGATTATTTTCAGACCTGGTTCACCCTTCTTTGATTGATTTCATGAGTTGATTGACTCCCTACCCCATTACACTCAGCTTGATTGTCGAGACTAGACTGCAATTTTTGTTTTTTTTGACACGTTTAGGATCTTTTTAACCATGGCGCCCCTGTGCCTATGTTAACAGAGCGCCAATGCTCCCTGAGTGCCTTACAAAGAGCACTATAACGCTCCTTTCCCTTTACAACAGAGTGCCAACCCTCTTTTGGCCAAAAAACTTTCTAGAATTGCTCTTTTCAGGGTCTAATATCTGTGTTTTGCTTGCTGAGTATCTCCGTGAGTCAATGCTTCTTCCCATTCAAATTTGACATCTTTCTTTCTGAAGAACAAATACCTTGCTGTTTGGATTTTGTAGCTTCTTTCATTATTTTTGAGTTTTTCTGCTGATTTGGAGTTTTGAAACCTATGCATTGTCTTTCTCTCCTCTTTGACTGAGCGAGAAACTCTGGTGAAGGACATCAGAAGCCTACGAATCTCTTCATTTGGTTTTAGTTAAGGTCATTTTTCTTCGACATTTCTTTTGGTGTGAAGTTCTTGATTTTTTTCTGCTTTTTCTTTTCTTTTGCTTCTTGTTTTTGATCAAACAAGAGGGTGTATTGTTTGTACAAAACCTGCTTGTGTTCATCTGAGTTTCCTTGATCCAAAAGGATAATTGGTAGGAAAATTTTTGTTTCGAATTAATCATTATTCACACACAAACAGTAAACAAACATCTTTAGGATTGATCTTGCATATTAGAAGGTATCTCAAAAGTTTTAGCACCACATCGGATTTGATTGGAGAAAATTTGTTTGAGGACATTCCTCATTAGTGCTTGTTAGGCTTGTTAGTGAAAATAACTCTCTCTCTCTCTCCCTTAAATAGATGTTCATCGAATATAAATGAATGCTTATCATTTTTGATGCATTTTTTGAAGACCGAGTCATAATTCCATCCATTTCACTTTCATGCACCCCTTTTTGAGTAAAGAACAGCTATAAAATGAACGCTAATTAAAAATTATCTAGAACATTTTCTTTTCTAGGATCCTCCACCAACAATAGACTAAGTCTAGTATTTTGGATTAGGCTATGAGCATAACTCTCCAAAGTTTCCGAAACAAACAGTAGCATCCCGAGTTAGGGAGAGTCAAAATCCAATTGTCGTATAAGTCTGCCTGGGATCCCCCTCTCACACAGAGGTTACGCACGAGGTCACATTCATGAGAGCTACAGATATTATCCCTTTGTGGTTTGACTGATTGTAGTGGTCAGATCGTATTATGGGGATCGCTTGAAGGTAAATCCACAATTACTGAGTGGAAGCCTTTTAAGTTGATTTCGGGCTAGATACCTTGCCTGTACGTTCGGACTGCACTGTCGACTATTCCCACCCAGGGGCTGACTGTGAATTGGTAACCTTAGTGGCCATAATATTTAGGGTATTACACAAGGTGACAGTGAAGGGAAGTCTCACTATACCTAGAGCAGACATTGGTCAAGCTCACTCGGGCTCCTTGGAGGGTAAATCCACAATTACTGCATGGAAGCTTGCACCAAGGCGTAAGTCCGTTAAGCAGGTCGCCATTGTAACTGTTCCACCATATCCCCGCCCCTTCTTGACTTGATCACGCGATGTTGGATTTCATCACCAACTAGTATGGTCATCGAGAGAAGGTCCTGTTTGCTTGGTTGTGATTCTTAGATTCTATTAGCGTATGCTGTTTCTTTTTAGTAGTTGGCCATAGATCTTTTTTCTGACTCTTTTTCACCAACATCGACCCTCCATGCCGTTCACAGAGGCTACAAGGACTTCCTACAGAAAATACGGAAGGGAACACCCCTTTACCCCCTCATTCTATGGAGGAATCTCCTCAACAGAGCGAGGTTCAAGACACTAAAACTTCCGAAGAAGAAGTTCCCACTCCTTTAGAGATTTTTTGAATTGTTTCAGAGTCTCCAGAATCTTTTTGCATTCCGGAGGGATATGAACGACGTATCCTCCAACTGAATTCAGTTGGTGAATTTGTCATTTTCAATCCTTCTGACATTCCGACTGGGTCTCATTCAAACCCTTTAGTCGACGACCCCTTTGTCCACCGCGCATGGTGCGGGATCTTTATGGAGCAGGAATAGGTGCCGACGCGCCTATCACCTACATTGTACCTTTAAACCATTTTACCGGTACTACCACTTTTTTAGCCACACCGTCCGTTGGTCCAAACATATCGTCTGTTGGCCCAAGGTCTACTTTCCCTCTCCAGACAGCCCATTCTACAATGGTCCCTCACATTCCGACTATTCCTGCTGGTAATGCGTTGGTTAGCCAAGCTGTGATTGGCACACCTATAACACCTAGACCTTCATCATCACTCCCCTTTGGGTATAGAGCACTCAAATTTTCCATTGTCGCTACTACCCAAGTTATGTTGGGAAGTTCCATACCTGTCCAACAACCTAGAGGGACCAGTCTTGGTGGTCCTGATCCGTTCAGCGGTACTGGTCAGTCATTTACGTCTGGTTCTCAAATTCTGGGAACTCTACCTCAAGCTGGGGGGCATCCTCCCACCAGAGGAAAATTTCCATTTGGAGGTCACCCTCATGCTGGGGGGAAACCTCAATCTGGAGCCTACCATCAACCGTATGGACAAAATGTGTCTGCCACACCTAATCTTTGGAATATCCCTTTTCCAGGAAACCCACAGTTCTTGGCAGAACACAATTCTCAAGCTCTGCAATAACCTCCTTATGGACAAACGCCAAATCCAACCTATAACCCTCAAAACCCATCTGGTTACCCTCCGCTCGCACATGCTTCTCAAAACACCTCAAATCTTGTGTACCCTGATCAACACCAACCTTATACAAGAGGACCCACTAGTTACAATTATCTGCATAACCCAGTGTATGGTCCTACTGGTGTCCCTATGCCACACCAGCATTACCCACAAGTTAACCGACAACTACCTTTTCTAGCGACCTTGGATCTTCCAGACTTGTCTCAGTTAACGAATGATCCTATTTTTCACTCTCCGGTTTGGCCAACTATCCCAGCTAAACTTCCTTCTGATATTCCAAAATTCGATGAAAAGTCTAGAGAAGACCCAAACAACCACGTGATGACTTTCCATTTGTGGTGTTCATCCAACTCCCTCATGGACAACTCTATACGTTTGCGTTTCCAAAGAACACTTACAGGTTCTGCAACAAAATGGTATATCGAATTACCACATGCTTCTTTTCATGATTTCAACTCTCTCACCATGTCCTTCCTCACACACTTCCAACTACCCATTCGATACGAGATGAATACTGAACTATTGACCTCCCTTCGTCAGACAACTTCCGTACATATCTCTGATCATATTCATGAATGGAGATGACGACGAAGGCTAATCAAAGTGGTCATTTCTGACCAACTATTAGTGGAATGGTTCACCAAATCACTGTTACCCCAGATCAATCGTGATGTTGCCATGGGTGGTGTAGTCACCGAGGAAGAAGCTATTTCCTGAGCTTAGTACTTAGACTTAGTTTATTCACAGTCTGGTACTCTGTATGAGTTGATACTAAATTCTACCTGTGCCACTAATGATCCATCCAAACCATCGTCTACCTCACACGCGGATGGAGTTATTGGCTCCGTCAAAACCCAATCTACTTCCCAGTCAACTGGAACAATCTAGCGGTCCACTCTGACGCCTGCTCCTAGTTCGACTGCACCTTCTTCTACCCCCCCTCAAAATCAGATCTCTGAGGTGAATGCAGTCTAATCAACCCCTTCACAACAACCTGGGGGTAAGAAGAAAGCAAGAAATAAACCAAAGAAAAACAAAAACAATGAACAACCAAAAAATCAACCCCAAACCCCTGCTGCCGGGAAACAACCACAACGGAAACCGAAATTCCCATGTCTCATTTGTGGTGGCGATCACTACACCCGAGACTGTTCAGATCGCGATGAAGTGGCCAAGATATTTAAGGGAAATTCACAACCCGCTGTGCTTACTCAACCTTTCCCATAGCAACAATCTTTGGTTGCTCAAACCCCCACTCTAGGGGGCAGTTCCAACAAACCCCATGATGAGGCCTCGAGAAGTGCCCACATTTGTATTTTTAATGGGGTTAATCTGACCACTCACACTGCGACATATGACACACCAATTAAACCTGATAAGTCGAAGACTACCAATGGTTCTGTACCGGACCCATTACCATCTTACGCTAATCCTCCATATGCTAGCCCCTCATCCAGACCACTTCATATTGAGAAACCTTCTTTTGACTCCATTTTACGCCCTCCTAAGAGAACTATCTGGAAATCCACCTTTAATCCTAGTTCGCGGGTTGCCCAAAACTACAACATCGTTGAAGATTTGGCTCAAGCACCATGTGCTATGTCCGCTTTAGAAGTTATACAACACTGTCCCAGCCAACGTAGAACGCTCTTAGCTACTATCGGTGCTTTTGATCCTGAGTCATCAAATAACCTCATGTTTAATTTGGATGATCATCAACCCCGACTCTCTCACCAACTAGCCTTTCAGATTGATGTTGTTGTTCACAATCAAAAAATCCACCGAACTATCTTGGATGAGGGATCCTCTACTTGTGTCATGTCTCTGGCTTGTTGGAAAGGCTTAAAATCACCTGCCCTTAACAAATCCCCTACGATGTTATGCACTTTCGATGGGTAAGGTTTTCATCCACACAGACTATTACAATCCTTGGCCATTCAGTTAGGCGGCAAAACTGTTACCGTTGATGTCAAGGTGGTCGATGCCCCCTTTGATTACAACCTACTACTTGGAAGAAGTTGGGTCTATGCTATGACTACCATCGCCTCGTCGGTGTTTCGATGTGTACAATTCCCCCATCAAGGCAAAATTGTCACTATTGATCAGCTTGATTTCTGTACACCCGATGCTCGCGTCCCTGTCACCAACAACATTCCCTTTTTGGGAGACCACCCAGTTACGTATGAAAGCGTTGGTGTTGGCTTATTGAAATATTCTAGCCTCATGGGTACTTTCAATATGATTTCCATCGCGCAACATATTTCCACCATCAATATGATTTCGACTATGCCGTATCAATCCTTGGAATCATCTGACCCTTGGGTTGTACCTAGTCCTATGGAATTCGATGTGCTCGGTGACACCATGCCACTTAGCCCAGCCAAAGCCACATACATAGATATACAATCTGCCTCTCCCTCTCCGGACAACCCACATTTATTGGCACCTGATGCCTACTCGATGCCTTCATGGTTGGATTCCCTATCATCTGCAATCGATTACATTTCCCAAATTTTCCCTTCTGACGAATCTATTATGGAAATGCTTAGTATTGACGATATACCTTGGGATGATAACCATCATCGATCCTCTTTTCTTCCACCTTTGGAAAAAATCCACCAAGACATACACTCTGTCTTCCCTCCCGATGTTACCGATGCTCCACAATCTCCCATCCTCACACAAGATACTCTCTCTAAGGGGAACATGGGTAACATATCTACCACGATTGTTATTGATATTTCGATTAAAGAAGGTGTCGTGGAAAACATTAACCTTGGTGCTAATTGCACACCCAAAGAAGTGGTCTCTTACATCGCTTTGTTTAAATAATTCCACGATGTCTTCGCTTGGAGCTACGAGGAAATGCCAGGGATCGACCCTTCAATTGTCGTGCACGAAATCAAAACTTACCCTGGCGCGAAAATTGTTCGACAGAAGCTCTGCCCGGTTCATCCCAAGAAAATCGTAGCTATAAAGGCAGAAGTTGAGAAACTTCTAAAATTTGTCTTTATCTATCCTGTCCCTTTGACAGAATTTGTCTCCAACCTTGTTCCGGTTGCCAAAAAACAAGGAACCATCCGTGTTTGTGTTGACTATCGGGATCTCAACAAATCTTGTCCAAAGGACAACTACCCTACGCCCTTCATCGACCAAATCATCAATAATTGCGCTGGGAGCATAATCTTCTCTTTCATGGATGGCTTCTCTGGGTATAACCAGATTGAAATCTTACTTGCTGATCAACATAAGACAACCTTTATCTGCCCATGGGGAACTTTTTCCTATCAAAAGCTACCTTTTGGTCTCAAAAATGTTGGTGCTACTTTCCAGTGAGCCATGTTGTATGCTTTCCATGATATCAAGCATATCGCAGAACCTTACCTCGACGACTTACTTGCCCACCCATCCAATTGATCTGACCACATCGATCACTTACAGGCTATTTTTCTTCGATGTTGGTTCTACCGTATCTTCTTGAACCCACATAAATTCATTTTTGCTGTCGAATCCGGTTGACTCCTCGGTTTAATTGTCTCTAGAGATGGGATTATGGTGGATCCCTTAATTATCAAGGTTATTCTGGCCTTACCCCCGCCCACCAATTTATCCCAACTCCAAAGTTTGCAAAGCAAAGCAAACTTCCTTCACCGTTTCATCTATAACTACACTGAGATAACTAAAGGATTCATGTGGTTACTGTAGAAAAACACCCCTTTCATCTGGGATGACATTGCTCAGTGGTCATTTGATGCTCTCAAGCGCATGCCTTGACCCACGCACCTTTGTTACACCCTCCAGAGTATACAAAGGACTACATCCTTTACTTAGCCACCTCCACTTCCACTATTGCGATGGTGTTAGTTCAAGAAGACCCCAACAATGAAGAACATGTGATTTATTACCTGAGCAAGAGTTTATCTGGACCCGAGCTCCGACATTCACATCTAGAGAAACTGGCTCTGGCAGCCGTCATCGCTGTCCAGATATTCTGCCATTACATCTTACTACACACCACCACGGTGATTGCGGACTCAAACCCCATGTACCATGTCCTGACACGTCAGGTGCTTGGGGGAAAATATTCTAAATGGATCGTCATCCTTCAGGAATTCGATCTTGAATTTACAAAGTCCAAAGCCAAAAATTCCCTGGTGTTTGCGGAGCTCATCTGCGATCTCCCCTGTGCTAATGAAGACATCGAACCTAGAGATCCTCTCCCCGATGAAACTCTTTTCCTCATCAACACCTTTGATCCTTGGTATGGGGACATCCTCCTCTACCTCCAAACCCAACGCTTCCAGCCCAACATTTCCCGCAAAGAACGTCGACGTATTCACCACCATTCTCATCATTATCTTATCGTCAGAGACACCTTGTATCACCGTGGTATTGACACTACCCTTCGACGATGACCGATTCATGAGGAGTCTGAACGCGTTATGAATGATTTTCACCTTGGCGCCTGTGGCGGTCACCTTCCTGGGATGGCCACAACCCAAAAAATCCTATGTGCTAGCTACTTTTGGCCCTCGATTTTCAAAGATTGTATTGAGGCAGTCAAAAAATTCCCACCCTGCCAAGTATTTAACAAGAAGGCACACACCCACCCTACTACGCTGCACCCCATTATCGCCATCGGCCCCTTCACCAAGTGGGGTATTGATTTCATGCAATGTAAGCCTACCTCAGCTGGGGTGCATGGTTATATAATCGTTGCCGTCGACTACTTTACAAAATGGGCTGAGGCTATGCCTACCTTTTTGAACAATGGTCGTACCGCAGCTCTGTTTCTCTTTAACCATATCATAAGTTGTTTTGGTGTACCACGCACCATTGTCACTGATCACGGTGCACACTTTAAGAACCATATGATGAGCGAATTGCATGCCAAATTGGGTTTTCACCATGAAAACTCATCCCCATACTATCCTTAGGATAACAGACAAGTTGAGGCCATCAACAAGGTCCTCAAAACCATGATTCAACACATGGTAGGGGAAAACAAGACATCCTGGCATCTACAACTTTTTTCCTCTCTCTGGTCTTACCGTACTTCCGTGAAAACTGCAACTGGATTTACTCCTTTCTAGTTAGTATATGGCATCGAAGCCATTTTACCAATCAAGTGTGAGATTCCATCTTTGAAACTTAAAGTAGAACTCCTACCCCATACTTCTACCGAAGAAGAATGCTTCTTATATCTATCCAAACTGGACGAGACATGTCGTGATGCCGCTCTCGTTAACGAGGCACATCAGAAACAGATTAAAAATCAATACGACAAATTCGTCCACCCCTGTACTTTTGCAGAAGGAGACTTAGTCCTCGTCTATGACCAATCTCATGACAAATTGGGGGCAGGTAAGTTAGAACCTTTGTGGCATGGCCCTTACATTTTGAAACATGCTCTACACAGAGGCGCATACGAGTTAGTATATTATGATGGAGTTTCCCTAGGAGAGCCCCGGAACGGGCTTTACCTTAAAAAATACTATGCCTAGATCACGCAGCATTTGTACTTTGTACATTATTGTATTTTAGTTTGGTGTGTTTGTTTCTTTCATGTGCTTGAGTCTTTACCTTTGACACTCATTCTGTGCCTTGTGTTTTCATGTGCAGATGACATAATCCTTTCCTATCTTTTTTTGGTTTGCGGATGGCGCTAGTTGACATACCCGGAATATCACTTCGACAACATGGGTCATTTACCAATTTGACGAGGAGGTGAGTTCAGGAGGTATTTTCTTAGGACTAATGACTAATAACATGGTATAATATCATGCTGTCATCGAACTTTTGACCCAAGCCTCCTCCCTAGGTATATCTCATATCATTGTTTACTTAGACTCCCAACTTGTGGTCTATCAACTCAATCGAATCTATGCTATCCGTAATCCTATCCTGCTACGTCTCCACCTACAAGTTCGTCGTTTTGAACGAATGTTTAATTACATTGAATATAGACACATTCCAAGAGAACTCAATAGTGTTTTGGATTCGTTAGCCAATTACATCATGGATCGGTATCTTGCCCATATATAAGATTTAAGGAAAGCAAAATTGTACATCACATGTAAATTAAAACACATCACAGACATCATCGTGTACAAATCATTTAGGCACTGTAAGAACTCGAAACTGTATATATACATAGTGTGACTGAAATGTTTCGATTACATCAAAAAGTATGTAGAAGAGAAAAATGTTGGGCCTTTACACCCATACAACATCGCCTGACAAGGCATACAAAATATGATCACTAGAGAGACTCTAATCCCCCTGCACTACATTGTGCTAGGAGTAACATATCACTGCACGCACTACGCGTCTCAGTAGAGAATTGACATTCTTTGCGACTCCCATAGTGCGCCTCTGCAGATGTAAAGCTCCCCTCCGTAGAGGAGGAATGCCCATCGGGAGGCCTTGGAGGTTTCTTTCAACCTCCCGGAGACCTATCACTGGTACTCTCGGATCCGCTGCAACCGGAGCACCCCCACAATGTCCTGGTATCGGTATATCGACCGAGCACACTGTTCCCTTGTCTGCATGTTGGAAAAAATACATCTTTTAAAAACTCTTCTACATACCCAAAAATATATATATATATATACATTAAAAACTTAAAAAACAAAAACTAGACAAGGTGTTGCTCAATCTCTTACCTGACACATCCCAATCTTCCCCCATGGGTAAAATCAAATCCATGATCCCGCGGAAATCCACCTCAGCATACAGGAAGTCCTCTATCCAAAGATACTGCCGTTTTAGCCAAGCGAAGAAATCACCAGTGAAACAGAATTCTGACTCCACTACTAGCCTCGGAGACAGACTAGTCCACCTCTCCATCCGTGGTTCGTCCATTGGTCGCACTGCCAGTGCTATCTGAGGATGCATATGAGGGATGCTCTCTAAGAAAAATGAGACCAGAAAAGAGCCATATTTGAACTGTTTCTGTCCCATCCTACACCGTGAAACCTATTCCTTCACGTTTCGAAGGAACCTTGCACTCCAGTTAAACAGCGTTGGCTCCAAACACTATATGCCATAAGCCACCTGCGATCTTGATGCCAAATGTGTGCTAGTACTGCCCGTCACGCTCGTGATGGCAAACAAAATGGACCGTAGGGGTAACTCTCGGATATCCTTAATAGGGATTCTACCCCCTACTAGTCTTGCTCCTGGGACACAATGACGTGCCAGATACACGCCCACTTGCTCGGGAAGCGCCCTCTGCCCAGAAAAATATATAGGGACCCCTCTTTTCGAGAGGCCAGTTAAGAAATACATGTCTTCCAACTCGATGGTTAGAAGTTGTGTGCCGATCTGGAATCCTTGCTCCGCGACATCCCATAAGCCGATCATGTGCTCAAGCAATAAAATCTCCTTCTTCATTTTTTGCAATTTGAAGAATTTCAATAAGCCACAAGCTCTCAATGCATCCCATGTACGAAGACTCCGTAAGGCAGCCAAGTCATCCATCTCATGTTCTCTTTCTTTCCACTCAATCATGGTCGTCGAAATCACCTACAAAACAAAAAACCAAAAAAAATTCATTATTTTGGCAATTTCGGCAATTTCTTAAAGCAATTTAAAACATGAAATCTAATTCCCACATTGTTTAAAAGGACCACGCCCTCTTTTATAATCATCATGCCCTCTCTTTTCCATTCAACAATCATCACATAACAATAAAACATTTTTAAATGAAAACGATTTCTATTATGGCTGCGTGGGCATATGTGAGAATTTCTCATGGGTTCTTTGACAAAAATGACCCATCTACTTAGGTATTAAGATGTTGGCACCTTTTCTATCATCTTTTAAACATGTTTTTGCACAAAGAATGTCTAATTCCCATCATTTTTAATGGAGGCTGATTTGATCTTTTTGGGGCAACTTAGGGATTCATTTTTTAAATTAAATGCTGCTATAAAAATGAATATTAAACCATGTGATTGAAAGAAAGGAAGATGAAGATCTACCTGGTCCGAACGGCAATAAAAACGATCAACTGTAGCTCCGGTATCGAACGAAACAAGATCCACCTCTCAAAGTGAGAATCTCCACTGCTACAACTCCTTATGCAAAATGAAATGGTAAATGGAATTTTTCTTGTATTACTATTTCTAAACTTCCATTTTTTTATAAGGTATAGTTATTTGTGGGTTTCTCTAAACAATATAATGGCTTCACTAAACCACTGGATTACAGTTTTGACATTGCAGGTTTCCTCGCAATTCTGATCGATTATTTACCTTGTCGCATTCATGAGCATAGTCTTAGTTCGTTCTCAAGCTCGAAAATATGAGAACGCACCTGGTAGAATTTTATATCTTTTTCGGACCCGCATGGACACACGAAAAATGAACCCCCCTGGAGTCATCTTTAAACTCTTTTCAGACTCTCTAATTATGAAAATATTGTTGAGTGACCTTGATTCCTTTCACACTCATTAAAAGGTTTGAAGGGGCGTCTTTCGAGCGATAGATTATCTATTTTTCGGTCTCATTAGACTACTGTACGAGAAAGGAACTGAGAGAGTTCTCTTTTAAGTGTTTTTCCAAACTCTATAATCCCGAAAAACCTTTGAGTTTTCTATTTTGGACTCATTAAAACAAACATCGACAAGCCCATACGGGATCGAACCCTTACTTCTTCCAGTTCATAAACAAAGGAAGAGGAACTTACCGAAGGTGAGTTATATCGAGCATGTGTTATCCTCCTCGAGCTCATTAAATCAAAAAGAGGTACTCATCTATCTGGATGGGGGAAAATTTGAAAGAAGCAAGCCAGTCAGTCTCTTGAGAACATTGCCAAGTAATTCTTAGAGTCTCCCTTGAACACGACACTTTGTCATTTGCACACATCATAATCCGGTGAACCTCTGCACTGAGCCAATCCTTTGATTTTCCTTCACTCCTTTGGGTCACCTGACGTAAGTCACAACATCCAATGCATCATCAAGTTTTGGTCCATGTCATGTTTCTGTTGTTGTGCCTCAGTGTTCAAGGGAAGTATCCGCCTCTAGAGTCAACCATCCCAAATATTTTGTCTCAATACCCATGTCAGTCCATTTTCATCTTATCCACCAATTACATTTCTATGTCCGTTTTGTGTCGTTGATGGGGGATACATCAAGGCCCTCCTTCAATGAGCCTATTCCTGTCAACTTCAACACATTATCCAGGAATCAGGCTTAGAAACCTGTTATTACTTTGGGACTTGCATGCCTCAATGGCAGGCCTCCTCACATTCGACAGTAGGTTTACATCATTGACCTCTGATTGGATGATTCCACAAATGTTCGACTCCAGCTCATCCATTCACGTTCGTCGGAATGTACTAAGGTACCTTGAGAATCATTGACATTAATGGTGATCTCCCTCACACTTGTTAACGTTTTTCAGTATTGACCGGTAATCAAGTGGTTTCTGCCATGTTTGACATCACGACATCTATTCACATGGTTAGATTCATATCACATTGGGATCGGTAAGAAGACCCTGGGTTGAGTGATCACTTTGATATATGCTTTGCCCAGGTTGCAAAGGAGTTTCTCTTGGACGAATGATACATACACTGTTACATAGATCTACTTTGTATTGGTCGTGGCTATGTCTTGTCATCTTGTAGATCCACTGTGTATTCTTCGTGGCTACGATCAGTCCATGTCATTAGAGTATAGATCCACATTGTATCCTCGGTGGATATACCTTTTCATCAATACGGTTATGGATTCGCAGTGTATTTTATGGCGGCCATATCTTGCAAGCCTTGATCACCCAAGCATAGGTATGCCTGCCTTGGGTTTTGAAACATGTCATAATATTTGTTGGATGTTTGTGTGCATCTTTCGTCGGGTTCTCCGAGTCTATACCCTTTCTTGAAAGTCTACAAAGTATTTCAGTTATCAGTTCTCATATTCTAACTTCATGCTTTGGGGGGCAATCTGTTACATGTCAATAATACTCAATTGGATAAGTGTCGCATGTTCCTCTAAACTGTCGTAAGTGTCGCATGTTCCTCGCAATTGTCGCATGTTGTTCACAAGTGTCGCAAACATCAAACAAAGCATATTGCTATGATGACGACACCAAGGAGACACTTAGAATACCTCATACACTTGATTTGGAGGAAGGAGAATGATTAACTGAAGTCAAGAATCTCTTGCCACCTAAAAGGATCTCTTAAACTAGGATTTTAAGGGAGAGCGCTCCCCTATGGAACCCTTAGGAGCGTTGACGTTCCCCCACAACGTACTGGGGAGAATTATAACAACAAACTGCCCCTCTGAAGGAGCGCTACCCATCCTTAGAGCACTGGCGCTCCCCTTTAGCCTACCAGGGAGCGTTATAATGCCCTGATGCCCCTTTTGAGGGAGTGCTATCTAATTTGAGGCAGTAGTTGGCCCATTGAGGAGAATGAGCGGAGGATCTTTCAAGTTTGGAAGGCAGTTACATTCGAATTCTTGGTTCAATCAGAAGATCCCTAATCTAAGGAGGGAATTCCTCAACTTATTATAAATATACCTCAAGAGGTTAAGCCTCTCTTAACCTATATAAGCACACTCTATGATGGTGAAAAAGGGGAAGAATTGCTAGCATGAAACCTATGATCTCATAGGAAACACACAGTGAACTAGAGGAGAGTAATCATTGAAGCTGCTATCGTCTGGATCGTGGATCTTTCGAGCAAGGGTTAGACAAAGGGGACTTGACGAAGCTGTCGTATTTGCATCTACGATTGTAAGTAACTGCTGTCACTTTTCTCATTAATATGACATGCTTGGCCTATTTATTTCTAGTTGGTGTCTGATCTTACATAAACTTATCTCTGGTAGATAGATTTATTTTCAAGCTAATACCAATAGAGTAGGAATTGTTCGTACTGTTGTTTTGTCTACAGAGCTCATCAAGGAGCGAAATATTGGAGCTCAACTTGGAGCGTGCAGGGAAAAATGTCGATAAAAAGGTACTTCTGTTCTCTTTCCTCCTCATGCATTAGTTTGTATAGATTTGAAAGGAAGTTAGTGTCCACGTTAAGCACTTTCTGTCTTAGAGTTAAGAGTCTAGCTCTTTGAGGCAATCTACCTGTCCGCAGGGAGATTTTCCTACAACACTATTTGTCAAACACTTGTAGCATTACTTGTGGGTATAACGACATCTCATCCCGTCTGTTTGGTTTTCCAACCCTATGACAAACATCACATTTTTGACAGTATTCCTTTGCATCTTTATGAATAGTTGGCCACGATAATCCTACGCACAATACCTTCTGTGAGGTAGCTTTTCTTGCATAATTTCCTCCCGCTATTCCTTCATCGGTTTCTGCCAGCATCCTCGGCCTTTCGTGTTCTAGTGCGCATCTTCTAAAGATGTTGTCTGCTCCCATTTTATATAAGTTCCCAATGATCAAATGGTAGTTGGTTGCTCGAACAACTAGATTCTTCCTTTGTGCAGTGTTAAATTCCTGTGGCACAATCCCTATACTTAAATACTCAATAATGTCAGCAAAATAATCATCCACGACCTGAAATGAAAATAACTGTGTGTCAGGGAAGGTATCCTCAAGTTTGTAATCTCCTCACCATTGGTGACCCTTGATAAGTGATCAGGTCCTGTGTTCAAATTCCCTGGTTTCACTATGACTTCAAAGTCAAATTATTGAAACAGTAGTAACCATCAAAAAATTCTCCCCCCCAACACTGGTTTGTTGAATAGGTACTTAAGGGATGCATGATCTGTGAACATATTAATGTGTTTTCCAAGTAGGTAATTCCTAAAATTTTGAAGTGCATATACCATTTACAGACCTTCTCGCTTTGTAGTGTTGTAGTTATGCTCAGAGTCTGATAGTTTTCTGCTTGCAAATGCTATGGGGTGATCCAAATCCCCTGCTCTTAGCTACGCTAGAATAGCTCCTAGGGATATGGATGATGCATATACATGCACATGGAATGTCTTCTCCCAATCTGGAAAGACTAAGATGGGTGTTGTGACCATCTTCTCCTTCAGGGTGTCCAATCCTTGCTGACAACTCTCATTCCACTAGAATTTAGTTTCCTTATTAAGTAATTTCTCCATCGGGGTAGTGATCTGCACATACCCCTTGATACATTTTTTGTAATATCTTGTATGTACTAATGTGTCCCTCAGTTGGCGCACTGATTTTGGTGGTGGTAATTTCACAATTAATGAAATATTTGCAGGATCCACAATCAAACCCTATCTGCATAGTACGTGACCCAATAGAATTCTGAAGGGTGTTCCAAATATACATTTCTTAGTGTTCAAGGATATTTAGCATTTCTTGCATCTTTCTAACATCATCCTCAACACCTCTACATGATCCTTCAACAGGATTTACACTATCCAATCATCCAAATATACTTCTAAAAAAAGATGGATGAATTCTTTGAAGGCAACAATGACTAATCTGGAGAAACTTGCTGGTACATTTTTCAGTCCAAAAGGCATGATTGTGTACTGGTAAGATCCCCATTTTGTTGCAAAGGTAGTCTTCTGTTGATCTTCTGGTGCTATCTTTATTTGGTGGTATCCTGAGAATCCATTAGTGAATGAGTATGCTTCTTGGCCTCCCACATTTTCTAGGACTTCATCTGTAAAGGGTGTAGGGAAGGGGTCATGTAGGCAAGCATCATTGAGATTTCTCAGATCTACATAGATTCTTATGCCTCCTTGTTTTCTCTCTTGAACTACCATTGGGATTATCCATTCTGATTATTCTACTGGTTCTATGATTCTTGCTTCCAACATTATGTCAATTTCTCCTCTTACCTTCTGCTTGTAGATGGGGTTCAATATGTAAGGCCTCTATCTGATAGGTATTGACTCCAGTTTGAGAGGGATATTCATCTCTCCAAGTTCTTCTGTGATACCCTTCATCTCTGTAAAGGTTGTTGGGAACATGTCATTGTACTCACGCAATAATTCTGTTATCCTGTCCACTGTTTGCTCATCCCAGTAGTCTCCAATGCTGGACATATTGGGATTCTCAGATGTCAAAATGTTGAATTTCTTTACCTTGATTGGTGCAACAATTACTTTTGATTCTAGAGGCAGACCTTCCATTTCTCTTCAGCCTTCAACTTCCTCAATCTGAATATTGCGTGGATTGTCTTCGTCTGGTGCTTCTTCCTGCACATGGTAGCATGACATCAGTTCTTTCATTGTCCGTCTGGTATGTTGTTGTTCTTATTTCACGAGTTCAACTTTTGTTTCCTTAATGAATATCACCCCTCTTATTTTCTTAAGTGTTGCATCTATGTTAGCGTTATCATGTTCAAATGAGAAAGTGATTGTAAAGTTTTGTTGTAGTACTGTTCATCTTGTAGTTCCTCTATGCAGTTTCTGGTATGTATACCAATTTGTTGGGATGCCCTCTAATATGTGTACAAGATGATGGGGCCATTATTCTGGTGGTTTCATTTTCCACAATGCTCTACACTTCTCCAAATGTTTTGCTGGTGCCTCCTTTCCATCATATTTCTGTTGCTGGTTGCTTCTTTGTTTTGCGCCAAACTTGATGCGTAGTCATCGCTTACATTGGTACCAATCCTTGATTGTTTCTTTCTGTGCGCCCCACCATCTTATAGGTGTAGCCTTAAGTGAGATGTCGAGAGGTAACAATATTTGATTGTCTGATACTTCATATTGATATCTTGTTAGGAATTCTTCCAAGTCGTTTATTCCATGGAAACTTGGAGGTTCTGTGACTTCTATCCCAACCCATATTACTACACGTATATTCGGCTGCATCTTCTGATTGAGACCTCATGTAGGCACTGCTTCCAATTCACCAGACTCATGTCTGAGTCGGAAGCACATGATGTGATACTTCTGCAGCTAAGTACACCATCGAAATTTGGATTGATGTAATCTTCGGTGCACGCAGTTGTCCAGTAGAACTGGTTAATTTCTTCAAGGTCTAAACATGTTGGTTCCACAAATATTTCATCTTCTGATCGATATAGAGGTGCGATAACCCTGTACTCACCTGAGTCAAATGTCATCTTCCTGTTCTTTAGGTTGATTATCACCTGATTGTCAAATTCCCAATCCAATCCCAGTAATGTTGGATATGGTGTTGTGCCATCCATGATTTCAATTCGAAGTCTACCTTAGTGTGCACTCCATCCAAATCTACTATCACTCATTTTAGCCTCCCTATTGGTAAAACTTTATGTTGGTTGGCTAACTTCTGTTGGACTGGTAAGTAGCCTAAGGTAGGTTATCCCATGCATTTCCATGTCTTTTTGGGCAACACATTCACTTCAAGTCCCTTATCTAATATCACATCGCCCATGTTAAAATCTTTGATGTTGGCCTTCAATATAAACTCTCTGTTGGTTCTCCTTCTGGCATGGAGTTGATTGACTATCCTTTGCTCTAAATTTCCCTCAGAGTTTGTGGTGCATCCATATAATAGATTATGTAATACTATAACATATGATGGATCCTTAAATACTTGAATATAGGATTGTAGGAAAATTTTAATACAACTTACTTGGTTTCCCGAGTGGACTTCCCTGGTATGGTCCAATGCTGACGATATTTAATACATTGGGACATCTTGGGTATGCTGCACAATAGATGTAGATGCAACATTTTGCTTGTGAAATTCTTGTCTAGCCTCCTTAAAGGTATCCTCCTTTTCTTCATCAAATCGTTTGGGTGGCTCAGTATTTTTCTTAATCCATTGGTGCTGTCTTGGTTCTTGTTTAGCTACATCATATCCTATTTTAGCACCTCCGCACGTCACTATGTTGATGCTCCTACCATCGTCTCTATCCTCTACATATATCCACAATACATTCTAATTGTTCTTATTCCATTTCTCCTATATCTTCCCCAATAGTGTTGTGCAATCTTCTGTATTGTGGTCTGTTGCTTGACAATACATGCATGTCGCAAGTAGTAGAGGGAATTCTCTTGCATAGTTCCCTAGCTGTTGGCAGTTATGGCACACTACTAGACCTATTTTGCGTCCAAATAATCCTCTTCCTCATCCTCCCCCTCTGTACCCAGTGCGATCTCAACGCAATGTATTGTATTGCGGTACCTCATTATACTGTGCAAGGTTATAC
Organism: Picea mariana; assembly: GCA_032191745.1. Classification (NCBI taxonomy): domain Eukaryota; kingdom Viridiplantae; phylum Streptophyta; class Pinopsida; order Pinales; family Pinaceae; genus Picea; species Picea mariana. The sequence continues at coordinate 101,245 of JASDQU010012823.1, forward strand.
AGGGGCTGCGTAGTGTTATACTACGGCTGCGCATTGTTATACTACTGCGGCACCGTATTATACTATGGTAGTGCCTGACTAAACTGAGGTGCAACTTGACCTTTCATCATTTCGGCTTGCACCCTATATGTGTCTGACGTCCTTTCCCTCATCAGATCCATGGTTCTACAGTCTTTGTCATCATGGCCTACTGATTTGAAAAAAGTGTAGTATGAATTCTTTGGTACTGTTTGGTATTTCTTCATCATAGGAAAATGATATGGACCATGCCCGAGCATCTTGCAAATTTCACACTAGGGTCCTCCTTTCGGTAATGGATTTGGCATCCCTGTTTCCATATACTGCGTGAATGTTGGACATTCGTTCTTATGGTGCCCTTCTGTTCTACATGTGGTACACCAAACATCTTCATGCTTGTCCTTGCCCTTATTCTGATTGAGTTGGAAGGTAAAATTCTTGAAATACTCCTTCAACAAATCTATAGCTAAATATATCTCGTGGTACTGATTCATTGAAGGAGGATTTCAAGAACTCTATGTTGGTTGGCTAAATTCCATTGGACTGGTAAGTAGCCTAGGGTAGGTTCACCCATGCATTTCCATGTCTTTTTGGGCAACACATTCACTTCAAATCCCAGATCTAATATCACATCGCCCATGTTAAAATCTCTGATGTTGGCCTTCAATCTAAACTCTTTGTTGGTTCTCCTTCTGGCATGGATTTGATTGACTATCCTCTGTTCTAAATTTCCCTCAGCGTTTGTGGTGCATCTATCTAACAGATTCTGTAATACTATAACATATAATGGATCCTTAAATACTTGAATACAAGATTGTAGGAAAATTTTAATACAACTTACTTGGTTTCCCGGGTGGACTTCACTAGTATGGTCCAATGCTGACAATATTTAATACGTTGGGATGTATATTGGGCTCTAAATATGTCCTAAAAACAACCTCTATGCATCAGCCAAAGGTAGGCATTGGCACAATCATTTTACTTGTTGCCTGCGTAGGTTCTTACCTTTCGTTTTCAATAAACAACCTCTAGAGATGCAACACCTATAAAGGAACAAAAATCATAAAGGGAACGATAGTTGCTTCGTTCAAATGAAAAAAAATGATACCCAAAGGAACAATAGTCATGCAAAATGAACAACAATTGTTCCTTTCAAATGAACAACAACTACACTCAGAGGAACAATAGTCGCGCGAAAGGAACGACAGTTGTTCCTTTCAAATGAACAACAACTACACTCAAAGGAACAACAGTCGCTACATTGGGCTGAACTAATGTTGAATTAATTGCGTCATAGTATTTGCCCAACTATTTAATTTGTCAACTCGAGGAAGTCTTTTATTTCAAAGTTACCGTGCACAATATATGCAAGCAAAAAATTCCAACTAACACTATTATCTATTTAATAAAATAAAACACATAACTTAAAATCAATCAAATCCGCTCTTTCTTGAAAATACACTCAGCTGAAATAAAATCACTACCACACTCTTACATAAATTAAAGGATTATTAATAATTTTAAGTAACAACAACAGGAATTGAATCTTACTGTAACAACAATCTAATAAACAACACACAACTGTAAGCAATGGTCAACTAATCATAAACCAAGATAAATTAAGACAATGAAAAGAAAAGTACAAGTAAATGAATAAGACCAACACATACTAGATTGAGGGGGCCCTACCTCACCTAGCATGCACAACCAAAAAGACTTACAAGATTAAGAGAAAGTTGCACATAATTGCAGATCCATCAACTCCTTTGTATTATTAAAGAAAACTTAGAAATTAGATAAGTTCATCTCTTTCTTACAAATAAATTCTATATAATCTCATGACTGACTCTCTCCTGATTGAAGAGGTATTATTTATACAAATCAAATCCCCAAATCCCTAGGTTTCTCAAACAAATTGCTAAGTTAAGAGAACCAACTGCAATTGTAGATCTGAAAAAATACCCTTTTAAAGAACCACCGATTTCTCTCAAACCATAGGTCCAATTCAAAAACAATTCACTTAGAACTCAATTGGACCCATTCTGAATAAAACCCATGTCTCAGATTTTCGATATTCATCCTCATCTGCTCACAATATTCCATGCAAATTTGTCTCTCCTTATCTGCCACGTTTGTTAACCACGAGTTGGAACTCACATGTGCCATTTGGAGGTTGGAACCTTGACTGCTGCAACTATTGCTACATAAAATCACTCATCAAACCATCATCAAAAAAATCAATCATAGTTTTTAATTCATTAAAAATGAAGGAAGAATAATCATTATTAACAACTAAAGCATAACAAGAATAATATGTCATTTTATGAGCAGTTGTAGCAAATGTATGGAAAATGGAATGATAAATGAACGATAATAGGACGAAGAAGGGATGGAATGGATGTCTATAGATGATGAAAATATGGACAAATATGTGACCCAACAACATCTTGGGTATGTTGCACGGTAGATGTAGATGCAACATTTTGCTTGCGAAATTCTTTTCTGGCCTCCTTAAAGGTCTTCTCCTTTTCTGCATCAAATCGCTTGGGTAGCTCGGTATTTTTCTTAATCTGTTGGTGCTATCTTGGTTCCTGTTTAGCTGCATCATCTCCTGTTTTAGCACCTCCACACGTCACTATGTTGATATTCCTGCCATCGTCTCTATCTTCTACAGAGGTCCATGACACGTTCTAATTGTTATGATTCCATTTCTATTGTATCTTCCCCAATTGTGTTGTGCAATCTTCTATATCGTGGTCTGCTGCCCGACAATACATGCATGTCACAGGTAGTAGAGGGCATTCTCTTGCATAGTTGCCTAGATGTTGGGAGTTATGGCACACTACTAGACCTCTTCCGCGTCCAAATACTCCTCTTCTTCATCCTCCCCCTTTGTATCCAATTCGATCTCAGTGCGGTGTATTGTATTGCGGTACCTGATTATACTGCGCAGGGCTATATTGGGGCTGCGTGGTGTTATACTGCAGCTGCACGTTGTTATACTACTGCGGCACTGTATTATACTATGGTAATTAAACTGAGGTGCAACTTGACCTGTCATCATTTCGGCTTGCACCCTATATGTGTCTGACGTCCTTTCCCTCATTAGATCCATGGTTCTGTAGTCTTTGTCATCATGGTCTGCTGATTTGAAAAAACTGTAGTATGCATTCTTTGGTACTGTTTGGTATTTCTGCATCATAGGACAATAATATGGAGCATGCTCGTGCATCTTGAAAATTTCACACGAGGGTCCTCCTGTCGGTAATGGATTTGGCATCCCTGTTTCCATATACTGCGCAAATGTTGGACATTCGTTCTTATGGTACCCTTCTGTTCTACATGTGGTACACCAAACATTTTCGTGATTTTCCTTTCCCTTATTCTAATTGAGTTGGAAGGTAAAATTCTTGAAATCCCCCTTCAACGAATATATAGCTAGATCTATCTTATGGTATTGATCCATTCAAGGAGGATTTCAAGAACTCTATGTTGGTTGGCTAACTTTTGTTTGGACAAATTGTTCCACTGAAATMTTCTCATCATGAAATTATTTGACAAATCAATTCTCCTAACAAACTCTTTACAAAACTCGACACCTGCTAATCAAAAAACATTTGGCAGCTGGTTGCAAACATTTGACACAAGAGTTATTGATGAGTAKTGTGACATGTCTCTTGGGCTTGGTGTTTAGCACTGGGCTTTGTGTGGCTCTTGTTCTGAATTGTGATGTGTGGGATTTGGACTTGGTATTGCAATATGTTTAAAATAGGCTAGACACTTGGTAAGTGCACACACCACCTTTTTTTTTAAGTTTAATAACAAAAATAATATTTTGTCAAAAACATAAAACTAAAAACAAACTTTGAAACCAAAATGGCAAAAGGTAAGCTCATATAAGCATTATAACATCTTGCAAATGCAGATTTGAATGAGGAAAACCATGACACTTCTTGGCAAAAAGCACAACGAGAGCTCATCAAGACTTGATGGATAATTTGGAGGTTATGACAATTTGCTAAAGACCCAGGGCTGAGAAAATATAGCTTTAATTTGATGAAGGCGTTTAACATTTTAATGGTACATTTTGAGCACTAACATCTGAATCCAATTGGGATGGAGACCTCACTGTGAGGCTCCAAGAACATAGTAGTTCCAGTCGCCTTTACCATTGGGCTATGGAGTCATTAATACTTTAGAACTGATCCCTTGTAAACCTGTAGCCTGCATCAAGCCTGTCTGTAGCCTTCTCTGCTTATTCAAAAAAACCCGAAAACAACTGAAGGAATCTACTTCCTCATAATATGAGCTTATTCTCTATACCTACTTCTACTCTAATCAATTCCACCTCTTATCAAGTGAACGCATGCTTCCAATGAAGCCATGTCAAAAAATGATTTACTGAACCTGTTCTTGATATTAACCCCAAAAATAATGGAATGCATAGCCAACAGAAAAGTGGTTTGAACAAATGATAAGGCCAACTTTCATCTTACAAAAATACTTTAACACATATGTTGCTCATATATTCCAAATAGTTTGCAATCGGGTCATTAAAACCACAAAAGAATACCTCTGTATGTTGTTGTTCTTTTCCTTCACAGATCTCAATGCTAAATACAGACTGCCCGAACTCTGCTGGAGAAACATGCATGATCAACTGCTGATCTAAACTTTTTTTCTCATCATCTTCCTCTTCATGTCTGCTGCAATTCCCCTTTGTTTGCAAATCTGAAGGTTGAGAACTATCCTTAGCATTTGTTGCAGATTTGAAACTGTCATCTGTTGATATGTCAATCTGTTGATTGTATTTCTTTGTCTGCAAATCAGAAGACTGAGGGTTTCCCTTAGTATCTGCTATAGATTCAACTCTTTCACATGCTAATATAAAAATCGGTTTATCATTTTTCAAGTTTTCGAATGCGACAATCTGATCTTCATGACAATTTAAGATAGTAAATGCATTTGGTACAGTGTCAAAAGCATCTATACTATGGATACCATCATGAAGATCATCAATGCCTCGATCACAATGAGAGGTATCCCCTATAACAATGTACTCTTAATGACTATCTGAATCTTTGGTCAATAAATGAAATTCATGACAACATTCGGGATATAGAAGATCAGCTGAAAATATTTCTTTGCAAAATAAATGAAAGGCAGCATGAAAATCTGCCAAAGAGCTGAGACTGGCAACAGGAAGTGACCGGTACCAATCACGAGTGATCCCCTCTAAATAAAATCCGAAGATCTTGATCTGAACATTCTCATGCACAATTTCAAGCCTGTGAATAAAGTCATGAAAATCCAACAAGTGTTCCACTGGCACTTCCCACTTTTCTCCTCGAAATCTGGGAATACTACGTTCCCATTCATCTCTACTAGGCGCTGGATTAGGGAAACCAACAATCTTTGAAAAATCACAGAAATCATACCTCTTTGCTAATATCTTATTCATGTCAAACCAGTGGAGTCACTAACAAATTTTTGAACAATGGAGTCGCCACTAAATTCATCCTTCATGGAGTCACCACATAGATGACTATAAACGAATATATATCTAGACTTTGTCTATCATCAAAGTTGGATCTTGTTGTCTCCCAAGGAAGCTGAGCTTCAATCTCCTCTCCCCGACAACAATGCCAATTTGTATATCACTCCAGGAAACTCTCCTAGGTCGTATCTCAAAGATGTCTGGTAACTTAACTATTTTCTCAATGATTCACTCAAATGGATCAAGTTGGATGACTAAATCAAACCTCACTCACTCAAGACATGACTAGACACACTTAGATTGACAAGGATTTCAACTACTACTATTCAAAGAGTTTGTAAATTAGTGGATGTATGGAGAATACTTACTATACCGGCAGAAACATACAATAAACATATATGAATGGTTGATTACAATAAGTAAATAATACTTTCAATTCTAACTCATCAATGAAAAGACAGGATGACAACTATCAGACATTAGACAAACGTGAATAACATCAATATAACATTCAAGTGCAAGTACAGACTACATAAGAAGATGGGAATCTGAACAAGTAATGGCAAAAGAAGCTTGTATTACTATGAAGCTTAATATGAAAATGAGAAGCTTGAGTACAAAGTCTGAAAGAGTCTGCAAAGTCCAACCCCTTCATCATTGTGATAATTGGCTTTATAGCCTTTACATTGATAATTGAGATCCTATAAAGAAGGATTCGAAAATCTAAAAATAGCCTATGATCAACTAATTACAAAATAATAGGATTTAGATCCTATCTCTATGAAGTCAAATCCCATCAAGATTTGTGGTCTTCGACAACTTGCTCTGTATGCTGAAGGATGAACACACCTGGTGGAAGATTCTTTGACAGTTGGGAACTTATACCTCTTCTTTCTCAACCAAAAAAATAGTTCAATTAGAACATGTCCTCCTCTTTGTTAGGGAAATCCCTCGTTTATAGCACTACATGTGTAAAAAAGTTGACAACTGCTACAAACAACTGTAGAAAGCCATTTAAACAAAACTACTTGCAACTTTGATTGAACCCTGATTTGTAGCTTGATATTTTCATCTTCTAAACTTATGATGCTTGTTTCCAAATACTATGATACTATTCAACATTCGTATCATTGTTTTTTTACTTGATTTCCATATCACTGTGTATATTCATTTGAATATTCATTTAGGCTTAGCACATACATTTTCATAAGTGATATATACAGGGTCTTATAATCATCTGATTTTTGGAGAGGGTCTGCTACCCAAGTCTTCATATCCATGTTCTTATTCCTTTAGGAAAAAAGAGAGTATAAGCAAGGTAGGGGGACTGAGCTCCTGTAGAATACTCTGTCTGATGTTGACTGCATAATTTCTATGGCTAGTGTTCTGATAACCATGATTTGATATCTTTGTTTAAAGAATGTATAAAATTTCTTTTATATTTCCAGAACATACAACTGTATGCTCACATAGCTTTCTACTCTCATATGAAAATCACCACAAACCACATGCATTAAATGATATATAACCATGTGTTTAATTCATGGTCGTGGCTTCCCTTTCTGCAGCCAAAAAACATCCTTACATCTTTACCATATTTTTATTCCTCTGCTTGAAAATGTTGTTCCAGTTGTGTATTTGATACCTACATTAACACCAGTGATGACTACAACTTCTTTGACTCATGTCATTTGTTACTGTTGAAAAGGAGTATAGCTGGAAGGTCCTGTGACTGATATACATCCTAAATAAGGAAGAGCTCCTACCCTGTATATGACACAATCATCACAATGATATTTTTGCTTTGAGATATCATCATCAAGGAATCCGTTTAAACAAAAATATTCCCCTATCTTTCCTGTCGAGATCACACAAAACCTCATCCAAAGAAAACATTACTTATCCGGTAAATTTGATCTCCTTTTGAACTGCCCGTCCACACATAAAATCTAAGCCCCTGACAATAATGGAAATCGATGTTTGAAATGAACGACTGTTTGGTTCAACAAAGACTTCCAAATCTCAATAAAGACTACCATGTCTAGGTCACAGAAAAAAAAAACAAAAAAAAAGCCCTAATTTCAAACTAGTTCAAAGACCTGTCAATAACAAATTGAGTACCCAGGTTGTTTATTCAATTTGAAAATAAAGAAGTTGCAGTATATCTTGTTCAACATTATAAATTCCAGCTGGAACTCAAGGAGAGATTTGTTTCGATGTTACTCGATGGCCAACTCGATTGCTTGAGAGTTGATGCGCCATGCACATCTTTCCTATATTAAGAAATCTTCCAATTGTCGATTCTCTAAAGGCTTGAGATTACGTTTTATGATTTGCAATCCCCAAAACGCCAATAGATAATATTTTTCATGCATTTGGACTGATACTTGGAAATTCGAATTGTGTTCTACCCATGTTGATACCGGTGTATTCGACACCTGAATACTCGACGATCAAACCCTTATTTTGTCTGGAGAGGAATAGGATGGAACACAAGCCCCATGGCTTTGCTATCTCTATCAATATTTGTCAAAGCACTGTATAGCTATATTAGGACAAACAACCATATGTCAACCAACTAATATCCCGCGCCCTGTTGTTCCCCTTCTCTGCACGCATGGGTGTGACCTTCTTCGCCAAGAAAATTGACTGTCGAACCGAATGGTAAAAGGTTGAGTATGATTTTAGAATAATAGATGCAAATTGCTCCACTGAAAGATTCTCATCATGAAATTATTTGACAAATAGATTCTCCTAACAAACTCTTTACAAAAATCGACACCTGCTAATCTGAAAACATTTGGCAGCTGGTTGCAAACATTTGACACAGGAGTTATTGATGAGTAGTGTGACATGTCTCTTGGGCTTGGTGTTTAGCATTGGGCTTTGTGTGGCAATTTTCTTGACTTGTGATGTGTGGGATTTGGAATTGGTATGCAATAGGTTTAAAACAGGTTAGACACTTGGTAAGTGCACACACCACCTTTTGTTTTAATTTTAATAACAAAAATAATATTTTGTCAAAAACATAAAACTAAAAACAAACTTTGAAACCAAAATGGTAAAAGATAAGCTCATATAAGCATTATAACATCTTGCAAATGTGGATTTGAACGAGGAAAACCATGATACTTCTTGGAAGAAAGCACAACGAGAGATCATCAAGACTTGATGGATAATTTGGAGGTTATGATGATTTGCTAAAGACCCGTGGATGAGAAAATATAGCTTTAATTTGATGAAGGCACTTAACATTTTAATGGTACATTTTGAGCACTAACATCTGTCTCCAACTGGGATGGAGACCTCCCTGTGAGGCTCCAAGAACCTAGTAGTTCCAGTCGCCTTTACCATTGGGCTATGGGGTCATTAAGGCTTTAGAACTTATCCCCTGTAAACCTGTAGCCTGCTCTGCTTATTCAATAAGAACTGAAAAAAAACTAAAGGAATCTACTTCCTCATAAGATGAGCTTATTCTCTCTACCTACTTCTACTCTAATCAGTTCTACCTCTTATCAAGTGAACGCATGCTTCCAATGAAGCCATGTCAGAAAATTATTTACTGAACCTATTCTTGATATTAACCCCAAAAATAATGGAATGCATAGCCAACAGAAAAGTGGTTTGAATAGATGATAAGGTCAACTTTCATCTGTCAAAAATACTTTAATACATATGTTGCTCATATATTCCAAATAGTTTGCAATCGGGTCATTAAAACCACAAAAGAATACCTCTATATGATGTTGTTCTTTCCTTCACAGATCTCAATGCTGAATATAGACTGCTTGACCTCTGCTGGAGAATCATGCATGATCAACTGTTGATCTAAATTTTTTTGCTCATCATCTTCCTCTTCATGTCTGTTGCAATTCCTCTTTGTCTACAAATCTGAGGGCTGATAATTGTCCTTATCATTTGTTGTAGATTTGAAACTATCATCTGCTGATATGTCAATCTGTTGATTGTATTTCTTTGTCTGCAAATCAGAAGACTGAGGGTTTCCCTTAGTATCTGCTGTAGATTCAACTCTTTCACATGCTAATATAAAAAATTGTTTATCATTTTTCAAGTTTTCGAATGGGACAATTTGATCTTCATGACAATTTAAGATAGTAAATGCATTTGGTACAGTGTCAAAAGCATCTATACTATGGCTACCATAGTGAATATCATCAATGTCTCGGTCACAATGATAGGTATCCCTTATAACAGTGTACTCTTCATGAGTATCTTAATCTTTAGTCAATAAATGAAATTCATGACAACATTCGGGATATAGAAGATCAACTGAAAATATTTCTTTGCAAAAAAAATGAAAGGCAGCATGAAATTCTGCCAAAGAGATGATACTGGCAATAGGAAGCGACCGGTACCAATCACGAGTGATCCCCTCTAAATAAAATCTGAAGAGCTTGATTTGAACATCCTCATGCACAATTTCAAGCCGGTGAATAAAGTCATGAAAATCCAACAAGTGCTCAGTTGGCACTTCCCACTCTTCTCCTCGTAATCTGGGAATAATATATTCCCATTCATCTCTACTAGGCGCTGGATTAGGGAAACCACAATCTTTGAAAAATAAAATAAAGCATACCTCTTTGCTAAGATCTTATTCATGCCATACCAATGGAGTCACCAAAAAATTTCTAAACAATGGAGTCGTCAGATAGATTATTACAACCGAATATATGTCTAGACTTTGTCTATCATCAAAGTTGGATCTTGTCATCTCCCAAGGAAGCTAAGCTTCAATCTCCTCTCCCCGGCAACGACGCCAATTTGTTATCACTCCAGGAAACTCTCCTAGGTCATATCTCAGAGATGCCTGGTAACTTAACTGTTTTCTCAATGATTCACTCAAATGGATCAAGTCGGATGACTAAATAAAACCTCACTCACTCAAGACATGCATAAACACACTTAGATTGACAAGGCTTTCAACTACTATTGTTCAAAGAGTTTGTAAATAAGTGGATGTGTGGAGAATCCTTACTATACCAACAAAATTATACAATAAACATATATGAATGGTCGATTACAATAAGTAAATAGTACTTGAATTTATAACTCATCAATGCAGAGACAGGATGACATCTAGCAGGCATTAGAAAAACGTGAATAACATGAATATAACATTCAAGTGCAAGTACAGACTAGATAGGAGGATGGGAATCTGAACAAGTAATGGAAAAAGAAGCTTGTATTACTATGAAGCTTAATATGAAAATGAGAAGCTTGAGTACAAAGTCTGAAAGAGTCTCCAAAGTCCAACCCCTTCATCATTGTGATCATTGGCTTTATAGCCTTTACATTGATAACTGAGATCCTATAAAGAAGGATTCAAAAAGATAAAAATAGCCTATGATCAACTAATTACAAAATAATAGGATTTAGATCCTATCTCTATGAAGTCAAACCCCATCAAGATTTGTGGTCTTCGACAACTTGCTTTGTATGCTAAAGGCTGAATACACCTGGTGGAGGATTTTTGACAGTTGGGAACTTATACCTCTTATTTCTCAACCAAAAATAGAGTTCAATTAGAACATGTGCTCCTCTTTTTTAGGGAAATCCCTTGTTTATAGCGCTACAGGTGTAAAAAAGTTGACAATTGCTACAAACAACTGTAGAAAGCCATTTAAACAAAACTACTTGCAACTTTGATTGAACCCTGACTTGTAGCTTGATATTTTCATCTTCTGAACTTATGATGCTTGTTTCCAAATACTATGATACTATTCAACATTCGTATCATTGCATTTTCACTTGATTTCCATATCACTGTGTATATTCATTTGAATATTCATTTAGGCTTAGCACATACATTTGCATAAGTGATATATTCAGGGTCTTATCATCATCTGATTGTTGGAGAGGGTCTGCTACCCAAGTCTTCATATCCATTATCTTATTCCTTTAAGAAAAAACAAAGTATAAGCAAGGTAGGGGGACCGAGCTCCTGTAGAAGACTTTGTTTGATGCTGACTGCATAATTTCTATGGCTAGTGTTCTGATAACCATGTTTTGATATCTTTGTTTAAAGAATGTACAAAATTGCTTTTATATTTCCAGAACATACAACTGCATGCTCACATAACTTTCTACTCTCATATGAAAATCACCACAAACCACATGCATTAAATGATATATAACCATGTGTACAATTCATGGTTGTGGCTTCCCTTTCTGCAGCCAAAAAACATCCTTACATATTTACCATATTGTTATTCCTCTTCTTGAAAATGTTGTTCCGGTTGTGTATTTGATACCTACATTAACACCAGTGATGACTGCAACTTCTCTGACTCATGTCAATTGTTACTGTTGAAAAGGAGTATAGTTGGAAGGTCCTGTGACTCATATACATCCCAAATAAGCAAGAGCTCATACCCTATATATTCCACAATCATCACAATGATATTGTTGCTTTGAGATATCATCATTGAGGAATCCGTTTTAACATAAATATTCCCCTATCTTTCCTGTCAGGATCACACAATTATCCAAAGAAACCATTGCTTAACCAGTAAATTTGATCTCCTTTTGAATTGCCCGTCCACACATAAAATCTAAGCCCCTGACGATAATGGAACTCGATGTTCGAAATGAAGGACTACTTGGTTCATTGAAGACTGCCAAATCTCAGTAAAGACTACCATGTCTAGCTCACAAAAAAAAAAAAAAAACCTAATTTCAAACTGGTTCAAAGATCAGTCAATAACAAATTGAGTACCCGGGTTGTTTATTCAATTTGACAATAAATAAGATGCAATATATCCTGTTCAACATTATAACTTCCAGCTGGAACTCGAGGAGAGATTTGTTTCAATTTTACTCGTTGGCCAACTCGATTGCTTGAGATTTGATGCACTGTGCACATCTTTCCTATATTAAGAAATCTTCCAACTGTCGATTCTCTAAAGGCTTGAGATTACGTTTTATGATTTGCAATCCCCAAAACGCCAGCATATAATATTTTTTGTGCATTTGGAATGATACTTGGAAATTCTAATTGTGTTATACCCATTTTCATACTGGTGTATTCGACACCTAAATACTCGACGATCAAACCCTTATTTTTTCTAGAGAGGAATAAGATGGAACACAAGCCCCGTGGCTTTGCTACCTCTGTCAATATTTTTCGAAGCACTGTACATCTATATCAGGATGAACAACCATATGTCAACCAACTAATATCTTGTGCCATGTTGTTCCCCTTCTCTGCACGCATGGGTATGACCTTCTTCGCCAAGAAAATTGACTGTTGAATCGAATGGAAATAGGCTGAGTATGATTTCAGAATAATGGATACAAATCGCTCCACTGAAAGCTTCTCATCATGAAGTTATTTGACAAATCGATTCTCCTAACAAACTCTTTACAAAAATCGACACCTGCTATTCTGAAAACATTTGGCAGTTGGTTGCAAACATTTGACACAAGAGTTATTGATGAGTAGTGTGACATGTCTCTTGGGCTTGGTGTTTAGCACTGGGCTTGTGTGGCGCTTGTTCTAACTTGTGATGTGTGGGATTTGGACTTGCTATGAAATAGGTTTAAAATAGGTTAGACACTTGGTAAGTGCACACACTACCTTTTGTTTTAAGTTTAATAACAAAAACAATATTTTGTCAAAAACATAAAACTAAAAACAAACTTTGAAACCAAAATGGTAAAAGGTAAGCTCATATAAGCATTATAACATCTTGCAAATGAGGATTTGAATGAGGAAAACCATGATACTTCTTGGTAGAAAGCGCAACGAGATCTCATCAAGACTTGATGGATAATTTGGAGGTTATGATGATTTGCTAAAGACCCCGGGATGAGAAAATATAGCTTTAATTTGATGAAGGTGCTTAACATTTTAATGGTACATTTTGAGCGCTAACATCTGGATCCAACTGGGATGGAGACCTCCCTGTGAGGCTCCAAGAACCTAGTAGTTCCAGTCACCTTTAACATTGGGCTATGGAGTCATTAATCATTTAGAACCGATCCCCTGTAAACCTGTAGCCTGTATCAAGCCTGTCTGTAGCCTGCTTTTCTTATTCAACAAAAACTGAAAACAACTGAAGGAATCTACTTCCTCATAAGACGTGCTTATTCTCTCTACCTACTTCTACTCTAATCAGTTTTGCCTCATATCAAGTGAATGCATGCTTCCAATGAAGCCATGTCAGAAAATGATTTACTGAACATGTTCTTGATTTAACCCCAAAAATAATGGAATGCATAGCCAACAAAAAAGTAGTTCGAACAGATGATAAGGCCAACATTCATCTATCAAAAATACTTTAAAACATATGCTTCTCATATATTCCAAATAGTTTGCAATTGGGTCATTAAAACCACAAAAGAATACCTCTGTATGCTATCGTTATTTTCCTTCACAGATCTAAATGTTGAATACAGATTGCTTGACCTTTGCCGGAGAAACATGCATGATCAACTACTGATCTAAATTTTTTTTCTCATCATCTTCCTCTTCATGTCTACTGCAATTCCCCTTTGTCTGCAAATCTGAAGGTTGAGAACTGTCCTTACCATTTGTTGTAGATTTGAAACTGTCATCTGTTGAGATGTCAATCTGTTGATTGTATTTCTTTGTCTGCAAATCAGAAGACTGAGGGTTGCCTGTAGTATCTACTACAGATTCAACTCTTTCACATGCTAATATAAAAATTTGTTTATCATTTTTCAAGTTTTTGAATGGGACAATCTGATCTTCATGACAATTTAAGATAGTAAATGCATTTGGTACAGTTTCAAAATAATCTATACTATGGATACTATCATAAAGATCATCAATGTCTCAGTCACAATGAGAGGTATCCCCTATAACAATGTACTCTTCATCACTATCTGAATCTTTAGTCAATAAATGAAATTCTGACAACATTCAGGATATAGAAGATCAACCTAAAATATTTCTTTGCAAAACAAATGAAATGCAGCATGAAAATCTTCCAAAGAGATGATACTGGAAAAAAGAAGTGACCGGTACCAATCATGAGTGATCCCCTCTAAAGAAAACCGGAAGAGATTGATCTGAACATCCTCATGCATAATTTCAAGCCGGTGAATAAAGTCATGAAAATCCAACAAGTGTTCAGCTGACACTTCCCACTCTTCTCCTCGAAATCTAGGAATACTACGTTCCCATTCATCTCGACTAGGCCCTGGATTAGGGAAACCAACAATATTTGAAAAATCACAAAAAGCATACCTCTTTGCTAAGATCTTATTCATGTCATGCCAGTGGAGTCACCAACAAATTTCTAAAAAATGGAGTCACCACTGAATTCGTCCTTCATGGAGTCGCCAGATAGATGATTACAACCGAATATATGTCTAGACTTTGTCTATCATCAAAGGTGGATCTTGTCGTCTCCCAAGGAAGCTGAGCTTCAATCTCCTCTCCCCGACAACGATGTCAGTTTGTTATCACTCCAGTAAACTCTCCTAGTTTGTATCTCAGAGATGCCTGGTAACTTAACTGTTTTCTCAATGATTCAATCAAATGGATCAAGTCGGATGACTAAATCAAACCTCACTCACTCAAGACATGCATAAACACACTTAGATTGACAAGGCTTTCAACTACTACTATTCAGAGAGTTTGCAAATAAGTGGATGTGTGGAGAATCCTTACTATACCAACAAAATCATACAATAAACATATATGAATGGACGATTACAATAAGTAAATAATACTTGCAATTCTAACTCATCAATGCAAAGACAGGATGACAGCTATCAGACACTAGACAAACGTGAATAACATGAATATAGCATTCAAGTGCAAGTACAGACTAGATAAGAAGATGGGAATCTGAACAAGTAATGGCAAAAGAAGCTTGCATTACTTAATATGAAAATGAGAAGATTGATTCCAAAGTCTGAAAGAGTCTCCAAAGTCAAACCCCTTCATCATTGTGATCATTGGCTTTATAGCCTTTACATTGATAACTGAGATCCTATAAAGAAGGATTTGAAAAGCTAAAAATAGCCTATGATCAACTAATTACAAAATAATAGGATTTAGATCCTATCTCTATGAAGTCAAACCCCATCAAGATTTGTGGTCTTAGACAACTTGCTCTGTATGTTGAAGGTTGAATACACCTGGTGGAAGATTCTTTGATAGATGGGGACTTATGCCTCTTCTTTCTCAACCAAAAATAGAGTTCAATTAGAACCTGTCCTCCTCTTTGTTAGGGAAATCCCTCGTTTACAGCGTTATAGGTGTAAAAGAGTTGACAACTACTACAAACACTTGCAACTTTGATTGAACCTTGACTTGTAGCTTGATATTTTCATCTTCTGAACTTATGATGCTTGTTTCCAAATACTATGATACTATTCAACATTCGTATCATTGCATTTTTACTTAATTTCCATATCACTATGTATATTCATTTGAATATTCATTTAGGCTTAGCACATACATTTTCATAAGTGATATATACAGGGTCTTATCATCATTTGATTGTTGGAGAGGGTCTACTACCCAAGTCTTCATATCCATGCTCTTATTCCTTTAGGCAAAAACAAAGTATAAGCAAGGTAGGGGGACCGAGCTCCTGTAGAATACTCTGTCTGAGGCTGACTAAATAATTTCTATGGCTAGTGTTCTGATAACCATGTTTTGATATATTTGTTTAAAGAATGTATAAAATTGCTTTTATATTTCTAGAACATACAACTGCATGCTCACATAACTTTCTAATCTCACATGCAAATCACCAAAAACCACATGCATTAAATGATAGATAACCATGTGTATAATTCATGGTCGTGGCTTCCTTTTCTGCAGCCAAAAAACATCCTTACCTCTTTACCATATTGTTATTCCTCTGCTTGAAAATGTTGTTCCAGCTGTGTATTTGATACCTACATTAACACCAGTGATGACTGCAACTTCTCTAACTCTTGTCATTTGTTACTGTTGAAAAGGAGTATAGCTGGAAGGTCTTGTGACTCATATACATTTTAAATAAGCAAGAGCTCCTACCCTGTATATGCCACAATCATCACAATGATATTATTGCTTTGAGATATCATCATCAAGGAATCCGCTTGAACAGAAATATTCCCCTATCTTGCCTGTCAAGATCACACAAAATGTCATCCAAAGAAACCATTGCTTCGCCAGTAAATTTGATCTCCTTTTGAACTGCTCGTCCACACATAAAAGATAATCCCTTGAAGATAATGGAACTTGATGTTTGAAATGAATGACTACTTGGGTCATTGAAGACTGCCAAATATCAGTAAAGACTACCATGTCTAGCTCACATAAAAAAAAAAAACCCTAATTTCAAACTGGTTCAAAGACCGGTCAATAACAAATTGAGTACCTAGGTTGTTTATTCAATTTGACAATAAAGAAGCTGCAGTATATCCTATGCAACACTATAACTTCCAGCTAGAACTCGAGGAGAGATTTGTTTCGATGTTACTCGTTGGCCAACTCGATTGCTTGAGAGTTGATGCACTGTGCACATCTTTCCTATATTAAGAAATCTTCCAACTGTAGATTCTCTAAAGGCTTGAGATTACATTTTATGATTTGCAATCCCCAAAATTCCAGCAGATAATATTTTTTGTGCATTTGGACTGATACTTGGAAATTTGAGCTATGTTCTGCCCATGTTCATACTAGTGTATTCGACACCTGAATACTCGACGATCAAACCCTTATTTTGTCTAGAGAAGAATAGGATGGAACACAAGCCTCGTGGCTTTGCTATCTCTGTCAATCTTTGTCCAAGCACTGTACAGCTATATCAGGATAAACAACCATATGCCAACCAACTAATATCTTGCGCCCTATTGTTCCCCTTCTCTGCACGCATGGGTGTGGCCTTCTTCACCAAGAAAATTGACTGTCGAACCGAATGGAAATAGGCTAAGTATGATTTCAGAATAATGGATACAAATCGCTCCACTGAAAGCTTCTCATCATGAAATTATTTGACAAATCGATTCTCCTAACAAACTCTTGACAAAATTTGACACCTTCTAATATGAAAACATTTGGCAGTTGGTTGAAAACATTTGACACAAGAGTTATTGATGAGTAGTGTGACATGTCTCTTGGGCTTGGTGTTTAGCACTGGGCTTTGTGTGGCGCTTATTCTGACTTGTGATGTGTGGGATTTGGACTTGGTATGCAATAGGTTTAAAATAGGTTAGACAATTGGTAAGTGCACACACCACCTTTTGTTTTAAGTTTAATAACAAAAATAATATTTTGTCAAAAACATAAAACTAAATACAAACTTTGAAACCAAAATGGTAAAAGGTAAGCTCATATAAGCATTATAACATCTTTCAAATGCAGATTTGAATGAGGAAAACCATGATACTTCTTGGCAGAAAGCGCAACTAGAGATCATCAAGACTTGATGGATAATTTAGAGGTTATGACGATTTGCTAAAGACCCGAGGATGAGAAAATATAGCTTTAATTTGATGAATGCGCTTAACATTTTAATGGTACATTTTGAGCACTAACATCTGGCTCCAACTGGGATGGAGACCTCCCTATGAGGCTCCAAGAACCTAGTAGTTCCAGTCGCCTTTACCATTGGGCTATGGAGTCATTAAGCCTTTAGAATTGATCCCCTGTAAACATGTAGCCTACATCAAACCTGTTTGTAGCCTGCTTTGCTTATTCAAAAAAAATTGAAAACAATTGAAGGAATCTACTTCCTCATAAGACGAGCTTATTCTCTCCACCTACTTCTACTCTAATCAGTTCTATCTCTTATCAAGTGAATGCATGCTTCCAATGAAGCCATGTCAGAAAATGATTTACTGAACTTGTTCTTGATTTTAATCCCAAAAATAATGGAATGCATAACCAATAGAAAAGTGGTTTGAATAGATGATAAGGCCAACTTTCATTTGACAAAAAGACTTTAACACATATGCTGTTCATATATTCCAAACAGTTTGCAATCGGGTCATTAAAACCACAAAAGAATACCTCTGTATGTTGTTGTTCTTTTCCTTCATAGATCTCAATGATGAATATAGACTGCTTGACCTCTGCTGGAGAAACATGCATGATCAACTGTTGATCTAAACTTTTTTTCTCATCATCTTCCTTTTCAGGTCTGCTGCAATTCCCATTTGTCTGCAAATTTGAAGGTTGAGAACTGTCCTTAGCATTAGCTGCAGATTTGAAACTGTCATCTACTGTTTGTATTTCTTTGTCTACAAATCATAATACTGAGGGTTTCCCTTAGTATCTGCTGCAGATTCAACTCTTTCACATGCTAATATAAAAACCTATTTATCATTTTTCAAGTTTTTGAATGGGACAATCTGATCTTCATGACAATTTAAGATAGTAAATGCATTTGGTACAGTGTCAAAATCATCTATACTATGGATACCATCGTGAAGATCATCAATGTCTCAGTCACAATGTGAGGTATCCCCTATAATAGTGTACTCTTCATGACTATCTGAATCTTTAGTTAATAAATGAAATTCATGACAACATTCGGGATCTAGAAGATTAGCTGAAAATATTTCTTTGCAAAACAAATGAAAGGCAGCATGAAAATCTGCCAAAGAGATGATACTGGCAACAGGAAGTGACCGGTAGCAATCACAAGTGATCCCCTCTAAAGAAAATCCAAAGAGCTTGATCTTAACATCCTCATGCATAATTTCAAGCTGGTGAATAAAGTCATGAAAAGCCAACAAGTGTTCAACTGGCACTTCCCACTCTTCTCCTCGAAATCTGGGAGTACTACGTTCCCATTCATCTCTACTAGGCACTGGATTAAGGAAACCAACAATCTTTGAAAAATCACAGAAAGCATACCTCTTTGCTAAGATCTTGTTCATGTCATACCAGTGAAGTCACCAAAAAATTTCTGAACAATGGAGTCACCACTGAATTCGTCCTTCATGGAGATGCTATATAGATGATTACAAATGAATATATGTCCAGACTTTGTCTATCATCAAAGTTGGATTTTGTCATATCCCAAGCAAGCTAAGCTTCAATCTCCTCTCCCTAGCAATGATGCCAATTTGTTATCACTCTAGGAAACTCTCCTAGGTCGTATCTTAGAGATGTCTAGTAACTTAATTGTTTTATCAATGATTCACTCAAATGGATCAAGTCGGATGACTAAATCAAACCTCGCTCATTCAAGACATGCATAAACACACTTATATTGACAAGACTTTCAACTACTATTGTTCAGAGAGTTTGTAAAAAAGTGGATGTGTGGAGAATCCTTACTATACCAGCAGAATCATACAATAAACATATATGAATGGTCGATTACAATAAGTAAATAATACTTGCAATTCTAACTCATCAATGCAAAGATAGGATGACAACCATCATGCTTTAGACAAACATGAATAACATGAATATAACATTCAAGTGCAAGTACAGACTAGATAAGAAGATGGGAATTTGAACAAGTAAAGGCAAAAGAAGATTGTATTACTTAATATGAAAATGAGAAGCTTGAGTACAAAGTTTGAAAGAGTCTCCAAAGTCCAACCCCTTCATCATTGTGATCATTGGCTTTATAGCCTTTACATTGATAACTGAGATCCTATAAAGAAGGATTCGAAAATCTAAAAATAGCCTATGATCAACTAATTACAAAATAATAGGATTTAGATCCTATCTTTATGAAGTCAAACCCCATCAAGATTTGTGGTCTTCGACAACTTGCTTTGTATGCTGAAGGCTGAATACACTTGGTGGAAGATTCTTTGACAGTTGGGAACTTATACCTCTTCTTTCTCAACCAAAAACAGAGTTCAATTAGAACCTGTCCTCCTCTTTGTTACGAAAATCCCTCGTTTATAGCGCTACAGGTGTAAAAAGTTGACAATTGCTACAAACAACTGTAGAAAGCCATTTAAACAAAACTACTTGCAACTTGATTGAACCCCTACTTGTAGCCTGATATTTTCTTCTTCTAAACTTATGATGCTTGTTTCCAAATACTATGATATTATTCAACATTCGTATTATTTCATTTTTACTTGATTTCCATATCACTGTGTATATTCATTTGAATATTCATTTAGGCTTAGCACATACATTTGCATAAGTGATATATTTAGGGTCTTATCATCATCTGATTGTTGGAGAGGGTCTGCTACCCAAGTCTTCATATCCATTCTCTTATTGCTTTAGGAAAAAACAGAGTATAAGAAAGGTAGGGGGATCGAGCTCCTGTAGAATATTTTGTCTGATGCTGACTACATAATTTCTATGTCTAGTGTTCTGATAACCATGTTTTGATATCTTTGTTTAAATAATATATAAAATTTCTTTTATATTTCCAGAACATACAACTGAATGCTCACATAACTTTTCACTCTCATTTGCAAATCACCACAAACCACATGTATTAAATGATAGATAACCATGTGTATAATTCATGGTCGTGGCTTCCCTTTCTGCAGCCAAAAAACATCCTTACATATTTACCATATTGTTATTCCTCTGCTTGAAAATGTTGTTCCAGCTCTGTATTTGATACCTGCATTAACACTAGTGATGACTGCAACTTCTCTCACTCATGTCATTTGTTACTGTTGAAAAGGAGTATAGCTGGAAGTTTCTGTGACTCATATAAATCCTAAATAAGCAAGAGCTCCTACCCTGTATATTCCACAATCATCACAATGATATTATTTCTTTGAGATATCATCATCAAAGAATCAGTTTGAACAAAAATATTCCCCTATCTTGCCTGTCGAGATCACACAAAACCTCATCCAAAGAAACCATTGATTAACCAGTAAATTTGATCTCCTTTTGAACTGCCCATCCACACATAAAAGCTAATCCCCTGATGATAATGGAATTCGATGTTTGAAATGAACGACTGCTTGGTTCATTGAATACTGCCAAATCTCAGTAAAGACTACCATGTCTAACTCACAGAAAAAAAAAAACCCCTGATTTCAAACTGGTTCAAAGACCGGTCAATAACAAATTGAGTACCTAGGTTGTTTATTCAATTTGACAATAAAGAAGCTACAGTATATCCTATTCAACATTATAACTTCTAGCTGGAACTCGAGGAGATATTTTTTTCGTTGTTACTCGTTGGCCAACTCGATTGCTTGAGGATTAATGCACCATGCACATCTTTCCTATATTAAGAAATCTTCCAACTGTCAATTCTCTAAAGGCTTGAGATTACGTTTTATGATTTGCAATCCCCAAAACGCTAGCAGATAATATTTTTCATGCATTTGGATTGATACTTGGAAATTCGAACTGTGTTCTGCCCATGTTCATACTGGTGTATTCGACACCTAAATACTTGACAATTAAACCCTTATTTTGTCTGGAGAGGAATAGGATGGAACACAAGCCCCGTGGCTTTGCTATTTCTATCAATCTTTGTTGAAGCAATGTACATCTATATCAGGACGAACAACCATATGTCAACCAACTAATATCCTGTGCCCTGTTGTTCCCCTTCTCTACACGCATGGGTGTGATCTTCTTTGCCAAAATAATTGACTGTTGAACCGAATGGCAATAGGATGATTATGATTTCAAAATAAAGGATACAAATCGCTCCACTGAAAGCTTCTCATCATAAAATTATTTGAAAAATCGATTCTCCTAACAAACTCTTGACAAACCTCGACACCTGCTAATCTGAAAACATATGGCAGTTGGTTTCAAAGATTTGACACAAGAGTTATTGATGAGTAGTGTGACATGTCTCTTGGGCTTGGTGTTTAGCACTAGGCTTCGTGTGGCGCTTGTTCTGACTTATGATGTGTGGGATTTGGAATTGGTATGAAATAGGTTTAAAACAGGTTAGATACTTGGTAATTGCACACACCACCTTTTGTTTTAAGTTTAATAACAAAAATAATATTTTGTCAAAAACATAAAACTAAAAACAAACTTTGAAACCAAAATGGTAAAAGGTAAGCTCATATAAGCATTATAACATCTTGCAAATGCGGATTTGAAGGAGGAAAACCATGATACTTCTTGGAAGAAAGCGCAACGAGAGCTCATCAAGACTTGATGGATAATTTGGAGGTTATGATGATTTGCTAAAGACCCGGGGATGAGAAAATATAGCTTTAATTTGATGAATGCGCTTAACATTTTAATGGTACATTTTGAGTGCTAACGGGGCGTATTAGTCTAGAGGAATGGTTATTTAACCCTTCCCATGTTCCTTCTTGATGAGAATACTATACTTGAGGAAGGGTTGGCTAAGCCTTCCCTAATATCCCCCTAAATGAGAATACAATGCTTGAGAAAGGGTCAAATGACACTTCCTAGTACTTCCTCTTAGTGTGAATAATATACTTAATGAAGGGTCAACCAACCCTTCCATAGGATACCATTTTAGAAAAATGTGATTCTTGAGGAAGTATCAATAAACAAATTTCCATACTCCCTCTCAATGGTAATATTATGCTTGAGGAAAGGTCAACTTAAAATTCCTCAACCTTCCCATTGACGAGAATACTATGCTCATGGAAGTGTCATATGACACTTCCTTGGGCTCCACCTTGATGACAATATTATACTTGAGAAAGGGTTAGATGACAGTTCCCTTGGTTCTCACTTGATGATAATACTATTCTTGTGGAGGGATCTATTGACCCTTTATGAGGACCCCCTGTAAACATGAATAATATTATTGAGGAAGGGAAGGTTGACACTTCTTGAGGCTTCCCCTCAGGAAGAATACTAATATAGAGGAAGGGTAGGCCAAATATTCCTTAGGCTCTCCCTTGATGAGAATATAATGCTTGAGGAAGGTTCATATGACCCTTCTCCATGCTCCCACTTAATTGGAATAATATGCTTAGGGAAGGGTTGGCAAAGCCTTCCATGGGATCCCTCTTGAAGAGAATGGTAATATAGAGTAATTTTTAGTTGAACATTATTTAAGATATCGTTCAATGAGCATATTATTATATAGGAAGGGTTATATTTCCCTTCCTTACGCTCCCCCTTGATAATAATAATATATTTTAGGAAGGGTCAATTGACCCTTCCTTGTGATTCCCCTCGAAAAGAACTATGTTTTTTAGGAAAGGTCAGTGGACCCTTAAATGGGATTCCACTCGATGATAATGTTGATATGTATCAATGGTTAGCCAACCCTTCTTCAAGATCCTTCTCAATGAGAGTATTAGTCCAAAGGAAGGGTTGGTCAAGCCTTACTTAGGTTTCCTCTTGACAAGAGTACTATGCTTGAGAAAGGGTCAATTGACCCTTCCCCATCCTTTCCTGAAACAACAATACTATGCTTAAGGAAGGGTTAGTTGTCCCTTCCATAAGATTTCCCTAGAAAACAATGTCAATATAAAGGAAGGGTCAACCAATCATTATTCAAGATCCCCTTGATGAGAATGATAATATAGAGGAAGGGTTATCTAATCATTATTTTAGCTCTACCTTGAAACAATTATTAGTCTAGAGTAAGGGTTAACCAACCCTTCCTCAATATCTACCTCAATGAGAAAAATATGATTGATGAAGGATTAGCCAACCATTCTCCAATATCCCCCTCAACAAGAGTATTGTGCTTGAGAAAGGGTCGAAAAATCTTTTCATAGGGTCTCCCCCCGAGGATGAGATTGATAATATAGGGGAAGGTTCTAATGAACCTTTTTAAATCTACCCTCAACTAACCCTTAATATCCCTCTCAATGAGAATAATATTCTTGAGGAAGGATTGGTTGACTTGTTGGCCCTTGGTTATGGAAGCAAGTGAATATTAAGGAAGAAAAGACGAAATGCGAACTGCGTAGAAGAAACAGTGACTGTTACTGGGTCGAAGTGAGCAAAAGAGCATAAAAGACGGAGCAAAGTAAAAGGAAGCAAGTCGTTGAACAAGGAGATCGAGGATGACAAATCAATAAGGAAGATGGATCATGGACAACTTAGCAAGAGGAAAAAGTCATTGTTGGATGCTTTGGAGAACCACACGAGAAGGAAGGAAAGACATGCTAACGAAGCCCTAAAAACGTGGGTCAAGTTGACCTAGGGCTTTGGACACCTAGGGTTTTGTTATCTAGGGTTTTGAAACCTAGGTTTTGGCCTAAGGTTGTCGGTGAGTGATTGTAATGTATAAATAAGAACCTAGATGAGGGAAGAGAGTTCGTTCTAGCTTTGTTATTGGCATGAGCGATTATTGTGTGTGAGAGAGAAGTGCTAAGTATAAGATCCTTCTGGTATTGTAAGATCTTCAGCTGGGTGCAGAGATAAAGTCCAACAACTAGGTGCGCAGGAAGGGGAGAGACAGAGAGGAGAAGAAAGAAGATCTGCTAGCCAAGAGAGTAGACAAGAACTGTATGCTTCATCTTAATATATTATAAAGAACAGTTCTGTGAACGTAGACCTAGAGAGATGGTGAACCATGTATACCTTGTGTTGTATGTGATTGATGCTATGTTCATTTCCCTTTTATATACTGTTATTGCATTATTGTGTTATATCTGATAGATAGTTGTGCGGAGTAGAGATAAGTTGGTAAGTGATATATAAATGTTGTGTTGTTTTGGTAGTCGATCCACTTGTTATTCCCCTTGGTTGTAGACATATTTGTCCTACAACCCCCTCATAGCTGCTTCGGGTGAGACTSCATCTGCCTCGCAGGTGTTGTCGAAAGGACCAATAGCTAGGGCTTGTTGGTGCGCTCTTAGAGCTCAACCTTGGATCTGCCCCTGTGCCAACAAATGGTTCTGTTGTTGGGACTCTTCTTGAGGGGATGTCAAGGTGGTTCCCATCAATGACAAAGATTYATAAGTGGATAGAGGATCAAGAAAAGGAATTCACTGAAGACCATAAAAAGAACCCTAATGTTAGTATAGAGGATTGGTTACGAAGATATATATTTACTGATATACATTAGATTTTCTTTGGAGGAATCCATCAGGAGCTATATGAGTGGTTAGCTAGGTTAGCAGATACCTAGTTTGAGATAAGATCTAGACCTCTTGTAGTTTGGACATCGACGCTGATCAAGAAGGTCAAGAGAGTTGATAATGTCATGTCAAGAGCAGTAGATCACTGGTTCAATAGCACCATTGGAGGGTACATCACCGATTTTGTTGTTGACAGAGTAGAGTCATATAGCCAAGCCGAGAGATACTTCTTCAAGGGACCCAGAAGAAAATTTTCACATTTTCTAAAGCTGAGGAACATCTTGAAGACACAGTAGTTGGTCAGATTGGAAAAGGATAATGTTCAATAATTCAGATAGTGACAATGACACAGAGGCTAGAGATACGTGCGGTGGGAGAGCATTCAAAGAAGTTCATCTTACAAACATGTTTAAGCAGAACTACATGGACGAGGGTTTCTACAGTGGAGAAGAGGAAAATTTGACAGATGAAGAGCATTCAGAACCCATTAGGGAAGAGGAAGGAAAAGCTGAAGAGCCTTGCCGAGAAGAGCCAGAAACTTCAGGAACTGCACAGACTACTGAAGTAAGTACTATTATTCCTCATGTTGATTCAATAACATTAAGAAATCAGAGTAATCCAAGCCACCAAAGCATTCAGAGCACTGTCACTAGTAGTCCACCACATACTCAGTCAGAAACCCTAGGAAGATCTATGGAAGATGAGATGAGGCTCCCAATTTTTAGGGGAGATGGGTC
>JASDQU010012823.1:127439-143638 GCA_032191745.1 Picea mariana
AAGTAAGTACTATTATTCCTCATGTTGATTCAATAACATTAAGAAATCAGAGTAATCCAAGCCACCAAAGCATTCAGAGCACTGTCACTAGTAGTCCACCACATACTCAGTCAGAAACCCTAGGAAGATCTATGGAAGATGAGATGAGGCTCCCAATTTTTAGGGGAGATGGGTCTGAAGACCCTGATCAACACTGGTTCCTATGTGAAGTTGTATGGAATATTAAGAATGCCATCTACGAAGTTTTTAAAAGAACTTAGTTTAGTACTACCCTAAGGGATCACGCATTGAGCTGGTACATGAATCTTGTCCAAGGACTTGAACAACCTAAGCTGCTAAATGAGATCAAGAATGCATTGATTGCAGAGTTCGAGACCCAAATCAGATTCACAATGTATTATAGAGCTGAAAGAGATCAAGCAGAAGGTAGTTGAACTTGTTTGGGAATTCGATCAGAGGTTCAAGACCTTAACAGGTCGGTTGACTTTGCAGATCCCAGATGAACAGAACAAAGAATGGTTCATTGTTGCCCTCTTACCACACATCAGAGTTCCTCTAATGCAACATAAGATTGCTTCGCAGGCTGAGGCACTAGAGATCCCCATGAAGTTAGAATCAACCCCTATGGGACAATCCAACTCAGGTATGAGTAAAATATTGAGTCAGATAACTAGTTTGTCTCTGCAGGTTGAAGATATGAATAAAGACAAGGGAAAAGATAAAAGAGAATACATCTGGTGTGTCAGATGAAAATCAGATGGCCACGACAATGAACAATGTCCCTTATTTCATGAATATTTGGCCTCTTGAGCTCCGAGCCCTTTGAATCAAGTCACCCTACCCTGGTGTGAGGTATGCAGAAATAGACATCACCTTGGTGAGTGATATTACATGCAAAAATATGTTCAGACACCCAAAAATTTGTATTGCACATTATGTAAATCCGTGGGGCGTGATGATAGGGATTGTAGGGCTTATGACCTCATGCACGAAAGGTCAAGATACATATACAAAATTCAATATGAAGTACAACAAGAAGGAAACACTACACAGTATAACTCCCCTAGGAAAGGAAACTTCAACCCTCGTGGTGGATTCAGAGGAAGAGGATGAGGAGGAGGTATAGATCAAGGTCGAGGAAATATCATCTGTTACAACTGTGCGCAACCAGGACACCTCGCAAGGGACTGTCAGAACCCTTGCACTACTTGCAGCTATTGTAGTTCATTCGAACATGTTATAGAAGATTGTCTTGTGCTGCTAGCTAAGCTTAAGGAGAGATGAGGACCTCAATAGAACCCGCAAGTGCAACTAATATATGATGAAAATCTTGGAGAGGAAAATAGAGTCGCTGTTATTACCAGAGGAGGCGATGTTACAGGAGAAGACAGAATGACCCAAGAAAAAACTACAGAAGAATCGAGAGTCAGGAAAGCTGCAGAGAAGACACAAACTTTTGATGCAAAGAAAGAAAAACAAGTATTTGAGGAAGCAAGAAAAGAATTCATGGGAGACCAAGGTTGTTCATCAAAGACACGACTAGAAGTAAGAGAATATGGAATGCCTTTGGCATTTGATCAATCTGCTTTTCCAAAAGAAGAAAAGAGGTAAGCAAGCTCATGGAATTTTTATATACTTGTATTACGTTGATTCAGGATGAAAGCGTTGTAAAAGAGCTACAAAATTTAATCAAACAGTATGAGCTAGGAAAGATAGACCCCTTAATGAATAGGGAAGTACACAAAGTCTCTAAAAGGAGAAGAACAAATAAGGAATTACACTTGAATGCTCAAATAGGAGAGTATGATATAGACTGTGTGGTCCTCGACTTAGGGTGGGAGGTCAATGTCATGACAAAGCAAACCTGGGAACTAATGGGAAAACCTAAGTTGATCTATTCCCATATCAGGCTTAGGATGGCTAATCAGAAAGCTATAAGCCTCTTTGGAAGACCGGAACATGTCCCTATGGACATTGACGGAGTAAGGACGTTTGCAGATTTGAGGTAATTGAGATAGTTGATGATAACTGTCCTTACCCTGCGCTGTTAGGAATTGATTGGGATTTCAATAATTCCATTGTGGTTCATTTAAATAAAAAGACGAATGAATTTTTAAAGAGATGGCCTTAGGGTCATTGCGCCTTAAGATCCAGATGAAGGTCAGTGATACACAGAGCCCATCAAAGAGGAAGATTGTGCATATGAGCTGGAAAACATATACAAATTAACAACCAGACAACATGATTACATTAATCCTAGGGCGGATGGGAACCTAAGTTAGTGAAGTGACAATGTATGTTCATCAGATTCATAAGAAGAATTGGAGAACTAATAGAAAATAATGTATGAAGTATCTACAAGGTGATGTGCTAGATTAACCAGAGAAATTTGTTGGATCGACACAACAATAAGTAACTTACCCACCTTTGATGGTCTGAATCCTTTACAAACCTTCTTGTTGGACTTTGAAGAAAGTGTACCAATGCAACAAAGATTGTTGTCAATGGATGAGGCCTTGAAATAAACACTGGAAAGATGGCGAGGGACACACAAAAACAACATTATAGACTGGGTACAATGTTGTACTTTGATGACAACGCGGTTCTCAACACAAGTAGAAGGTTGTGAAGTTCGATATATAGGTCGAAGCTGTCCAAAGGAACATGTGCAAAGTTGTGAGGAAGCCTGAAGAAACATTCCTCAAGAGAAGTGGGTGCACAAATTCATTAACACGCTGGACACAACCCCTATCAACTGTTACATTCAAGCAGAGCTATGCCTCATCACTACAGATTGGGAAGGTATGACTCAGAATTTTGTAACTACCTTCTTATTTGAAAGTCAATATCCTTTAGAATATCAAGCGTTATAGACTGTAAGGCAGAAAGTACTTGAGGAGGCCTCTAGCCTCCCTTTAGAACAAGAAGAGGATGAATGGACTGCACCCCTCCATAAACTACAAGGTTGTTACAACATCAATGTTGATGAAGATGATGATCCTAGGAAGGTGAAAATCGCAGAAACAGAGGGACAGAGAGATGTGGAAGGACCATGATTTGAGCTACCCTTTATTGGAGAGCCAATCAAGATTAAGAAAGTCAATATTGGAACAAATAAAACACCGAATCTTGCAGATGTTGGAGATTATTGGGATGCTGCTACTATTGACAAGATAACAGAGTTACTGCATGAATATCAGGACTTGTTTCCAACCAAGTTCACTGATATGAAGGGCATTAAAGGGCCTATGGGAGAGATGAGGATCCCTTTGAAACCAGATGCAAGACCAACAAAACAGAGACCCTACAGATTGAACCCTAAATATAAGGAGAAAGTGAAGATTGAGCTCGACAGAATGCTGGAAGAAGGGATTATAGAACATGTCGAAGAAACATAGTGGATTATCCCTATGGTGGTACAAGACATGAAGACAGGAGAGATAAAGATCTATGTAGATATGAGGAAGATGAATGATAGCTGTTTGCATGACCCCTTCCCTATGCCATTCACTGACGAAGTGTTAGATAATGTGGGAGGCCAGGAGGTATATTATTTTACAGATGGATTTGCAGGATACCATCAGATCCAGATTGCCAAGGAAGATCGCCATAAGACCACATTTGCAACAGATTGGGGATCCTACCAGTATACAGTGATGTCGTTTGGATTGAAGAATTCCCCAGCCATATTTTCCAGGGTGGTGGACGAAGAATTCAAGGAGTTTATACATAAATTTATAGAATCATATTTTGATGATTGGACTGTTTTTAGTTTATTGAAGAATAATATTGAATGTCTAAGGCTAATGTTGGACAAATGCAGGTAGTGTCAAATTTCCTTGAATTTGGAAAAGTTCATCTTCTTCTCACCATTTGGAGTGTTGTTAGGTCATATTGTATGCAAGAATGGATTGCTAGTAGACCCATCTAAAATTGTCATTATAGTTGATATGCCACCTCCTACTTCAGTCAAACAGCTGCGCACTGCGCTGGGACATACTAGATATTATAGGAAGTTCATTAAAGGATATGCCCGGATTACAACACCTATGGAAAATATTTTGAAGAAAGAGTGTCAATTTTACTGGACAGAAGAATGCCATCAAAGCTTCGACACGCTGAAACAAAAGATGGTTACTATCCCTATCGCAGTTTTTCCAGATTGGAGCAAGGAATTTCATATGCATGTTGATGCATATTCCATTGCATTGGTAGTTGTGTTAGCACAACTGAGAACAAGAGACATGGACCACCCGTTAGCCTTTGCCAGCAGGAAGCTATCAACTGATGAGATTAATTGCACCATTATTGAGAGAGAAGGGTTAGCCATGGTGTATGCATTGCAGAAATTTCACCACTACTTGTTGGGAGGACACTTTAAAATGTTTATTGATCACTTTGCGCTGAAATAAGTAGTCAACAAGCCAGTGTTGGGGGGGGGGGGGGATATGCATATGGATTCTGCTATTTTAGGAATATGATTTCGAAATTTTGGTTAAACCAGGTAGAATGAACAAAGGTCCTGACCACTTGTCGAGGTTGGAACACGGAGAAGAGCTAACCAGTTTGGAGGATACACTGTTAGATGCATAGCTGCTAGACATCAGAAAGATTGATGACCACTTCGCAGAGATAGTCCAGTTCCTGTCAACAAGAATGGAACCTAGTGAGTATACAATTCCCCAGATGAAACAACTAGTAGTGCGCACTGCAGACTTTTGACTTATAGTTGGACAGCTATACAAAATGGGACCTGATGAGATATATAGGAGGTGTGTTATGGAGGCAGAATGACCATTGATGCTCACAGAAGCTCACGAAGGCATCGCAGGAGGACACTACACAGGGAAAAAAACTGCGCAAAAGGTCCTTAGAGCTAGCCTTTGGTGGCCTACCTTACACAAAGATGCCAAGGACTATTACAGAGCCTGTAATGTATGCCAAAGAGTTGGGAAACCGTCCAGAAGAGATGAAATTTCGTTAGCACCACAACTGACCTTACAGGCATTTGAGAAATGGGTCATTGACTTCGTAGGACCTATAAACCCACCAAGAAAGCGCACAGAAGCAAGGTACATAATTACTGCAACAAAATATTTGACCAGATGGGCCGAAGCAAGAGAAGTTAAGGCCTGTAGTGAAACTACAACTGCACGCTTCATATTTGATGACATCATAACCAGGTTTGGATGCCCAAAAATCCTTATGAGTGATCAAGGCACAATTTCATAAATAAAACAGCTGAATCCCTGACTGAGGAATTTGCAGTCCATTATCAGAAGAGCATGCTTACCATCGAAAAGAAAATGGGACAGTTTAAGCATTCAACAAAATCTTGGAGACAACGCTAACAGAGATTTGCAATGTTAATAGAGATGACTGGGATTTAAGAGTACCAGCGATACTTTGGGCCTATAGAACCACTTGTAAGAAGCTAACAATGCAAACCCCTTTTAAGTTGGTGTATGGTCTCTAAGACGTTGTCCCAATGGAATATTTAGTACCAAGCTTAAGAATTGTTGCCTTTACAGATATTGATGACATTAGCGCTATTCGAGAAAGCCTTGAACAATTGGTCGAACTAGAGGAAGACAGATTTATTGCAGGATTCCATCAACAGGTACAGAAGGAAAGAGAAAACGCCTACGACGACAGACACATCAAGAAGAAGGCATTTAAATAAGGTGATCTAGTACTGGTATATGACAGTAAGTTCATAAAACATCCTGGAAGGTTCAGAACGCATTGGCTCGGGCCATATGAGGTTGCCTATGTTACAGAAGGAGGAACTGCGTAGTTGAAGACTCTAAATGGATAATGGAAGGAAGGATTAGTGAAAGGGAGCCGGTTGAAATTGTATTGTGATAGCCAGTTGCCTCGTAGCTCTAAGTAAAAGCATAAGGAAAAAGGTTCTAGGTACTAGGTGCAGTTGAAACTGGGCACCAGATACATAAAAGGCAGTCCGCACAAGGAAGGAGAGGAGGCATAGAGCAGAAAGCAAATGCTACACTGCGTAGTCTAAAGTCRAAGTAAAATAGAAGGATCAGATCTGAAGTGCCTCGGGACGAGTCACATGTGAGTTTTGGGGGCCTGTTGGTCCTTGGTTATGGAAGTAAGCGAAGATTAAGGCAGAAAAAATGAAATGCGAACTGCACGGAAGACACAGTGACTGTTATTGGGTCAAAGTGAGCAAAGAGCAGAAAAGACAGAGCAAAGTAAAATGAAGCAAGGCGTTGGACGAGGAGATCAAGGATGACAAATCATCAAGGAAGACGGATCGTGAACAACTCAACAAGAGGAAAAATCCATCATTGGATGCTTTGGAGCACCACGCGAGAAGGAAGGAAAGATAGGTTGGCGAATCCCTGAAAATGTGGGTCAAGTTGACCTAGGGTTTTGGACACCTAAGGTTTTGGTATCTAGGGTTTTGACACCTAGGTTTCGGCCTAAGGCTGTCGGTGAGTGATTGTAATGTATAAATAAGAACCTAGATGAGGGAAGAGGGTTCGTTCTATCTTTTTTATTGGCATGAGCGATTATTATGTGTGAGAGAGAAGTGCTAAGTATAAGAGCCTTCTGGTATTGTAAGATCTTCAATTGGGTGCGGAGATCAAGTCCTGCAATTGGGTGCGTAGGAAGGGGAGAGACAGAGAGGAGAAGAAAAAAGATCTGCTAGCCAAGAGCGCAGACAAGAACTGTATGCTTCATCTTAATATATTATAAAGCACAATTCTGTGGATGTAGCCCTAGAGAGAGGGTGAACCACGTATACCTTGTGTTGTGTGTGATTGATGCTATGTTCTTTTCCCTTTGATATATTGTTATTACATTACTGTGTTATATCTGATATATAAATGTTGTGTTGTTTTGGTAGTCGATCCACTTGATATTCCCCTTGGTTGTTGACATCTCTATCCTGCAACCCCCTCATAGCTGCTCCGGGTGAGATTGCATCTGCCTCGTAGGTGTTGCCGAAAGGGCCAGTCGCTGGGACTTGTTGGTGCGCTCTTGGAGCTGAACCCCGAGTCTGCCCCTGCGCCAACATGACCCTTCCATGGACTCGCACTAGACACAAATAATATGGTTGTGGAAGGGTTGGTCGACCCTTTGACGTGTTCCTCTTTAATGTGAATGACAATATAAAAGAAAGGTTGATTGATCCTTGTTCAAGCTTCCCCTTTTGTGATTATTAATCTAGAGAAAGGGTCACATCCCCTAGACTAACAAAATTTAGAAATATTAATTATACATTGATGGAAAAACACACTTTTTCAAATTCAAACAATTTAAATATATTTTTATTTAAAAAAAAAAATCATAATTGAAAGTGTCCTACTTTAATTATTAAAAACATTCATAATAGTACATCTTATATATTTATTTGTATACTATACCTAAAAAGTGAAAGCCTATTTTAGTTATTTAAAATATTCATAATAATTTTATCTTATTAGTGCTAGAATCCAATAACGTATAAAAGGAAAATCAAAAGAAGTAAATTTAATCATAAAATTAAATTTATATTATATGTTATAAAATTAAATATATATTATATGTTGCAAAGTGATTTTCATGCTATAAAATTGAATAATAAAATCAGGTTTTAAGGCATCTTGTCCATATTTTAAATTTGAAATTTTGACTTTTCACTCGCTGAAATTTGAAGTTTTAAATTCCCAACATAGGGTTTTAGACATCTGCTCATATTATGAACTTGGAATTATGAATTTCCACCCATTGAAATTTAGAAGTTCAGAATTCTCAAGCATGTTTAGTAATAGTGTGTAAGAAAACCTCGTTTAGTTTTATTTGGGTCATTTTGACAATCTTTAGCCAAAAGAAATTAACTCTATGTAAAATTAGGTGATAGGTTCTGAGGAGATTTATGGGATTCTAAAGGAGGTTTATGGGATTCTAAATCAGTTTCAATATTCAAAGGGCATAATTTATAACACTACTGGTACCATTAAAAATTTTAAATACTTTTGGGGGAGAAAAAGTACTCTGATTATTATTATGTGAAAAGTAATCTGATTATTATGTCTTTATTTACCATATTTTTATGAACAAATGATTAGACTAACTACTTTGATTATTATTATGTGAAAAGTAATCTGATTATTATGTCTTTATTTACCATATTTTTATGAACAAATGATTAGACTAACTACTTTGCATTTTATTTCACATCAATGGTAAAGACAAAGATACAATAACATATCATTTAATTTTGATAATGTGATAAATGTAAAAGTCATAAAACCTTGATATGTGAAATCTCTAGTTAATCACCTCCCTTTACCAGTCTTTTGAACATTTGATGGATCGCCTTGCGGAAACACTATATAGATGAATTACTATACTAAAATGAAATATATTTTATTAATATCCTCATTGAACCCCATCAGTTTATCACCTTTCTGAACCTATAAAAAAAACCTTGTTGGCTATATTTTAGATTTCAAAATGAGAATGATGAACAATGTTTCTCACTATTTATCTAAGAATATTTTCGAAATTTTAAAATCAGTCTGATATTTAAATTCATATTTTCAAAATTTTAAAATCAGTCTGATATTTAAATTCATATTTTCAAAAATTTAAAATAGTCTGATATTTAAATTCAAAATGGGCAGGATGTTTGAAATTAAAAATGAATGTTATAGTTAATGATAACTAATTTAATTCATTGTTTGTGTCTTTATTTTAGGAAGGATAAAATTATTATAATATCTATTATACAATAATGGTGTTATACTTTTTATGTAATGTCATCCTAGTTTATATGTTTTTGGATTCCATTTTCCATGTTATTTAAAAATTATAAGAAATTGTGTGATATAAGTTTTTTTCTTTAAAATTACTAATTATAACAAATTTATTTATATATAAATTTTTCATTCTATTTTTCTTCTAAAATAATCAATTATTAAAAATAGATCAAAATTATTAACTTTTATATATGTTTTTAGATTTCATTTTCCATGTTATTTAAAAATTATAAAAAATTCTGTGATATAAGTTTTTTTCTTTAAAATTACTAATTATAACAAATTTATTTATATATAAATTTTTCATTCTATTTTTCTTCTAAAATAATCAATTATTAAAAATAGATCAAAATTATTAACTTTTAAAAAAATATTTTTATTGTAGGTTTATAATAATAGGTTATGATTATATCTACGAAGAGCTTTTTTTTTTTAAATATTAAATATTAAAAATATATTGATACTCTAGGTTTATAAAAATGGATTTAATAATTCTACATAATAAATGTATTCATACTAAATTTATAAAAAATATTTGACACCTAAGTCATTGAAATAACAAATTTAAAAATCATGGTTAATAAATCAGTGTTTCTACATATCAATGCTTTTCTTCATATAAATATTATTTATTTTTAGATGAATATTATAATTTAAAATTAAATTAAGTGGTTAATAATATAATTCCATATAATTTCATCAAATCATGTTTAATTATAATATTAATCTAGTGGAAGAGATTGTTGACATTTTTTTTTTTTTTGGCTATTTTTCAACAAAAATAATAATTTAGAGGAATGGTTGGATAACTCTTTACTATGTTTTCATTTGCAACAAGAATAATATGTTTAAAGAAGGGTTGTTTACCCTTCTTTAAGCTCTCCCTTAGAGAAAATATTAATTTATATAAAAAGTTGTTTGACTCTATAAGTTTCAAATCTGTGAAGTAAAACAATGCATACATATTTTTAAGCAAAACATAAATTAATCAATGGCTCATACACACAATATATATAGATTTACGTTGGAAACTCTTAACTGAGAGAAAACTACTCTTCCTTGGTGCCGCACTTTTCAACTCTTTCACCATTCAGAATACAATATATACAATATTTTAAGTATTCCCTAGCTACCAAAACCCTAATCCCTTAATCTAGGATTAATTTAGAAAACCATTAAAAATAGCAAAATCTGAAGAATCTCATGTGCCCACACACACATGCAAATAATATAACACATATCCAACATATCTTTCTCTATTATTCCCCTCTATAAGAAATTTAATTTATAAAAAAAATTAGATGATCCTTCTCCAATCTCCAATCATCCATTTGATGAAGATATAATAGTTTCACTCAATTATTCCTACTTGCAGCAATTCATTAGAGTTATTTATTATTGAATGTGACATGGAAATAGTAGAAAAATTGTTGATACTCAAATATGTAAATCAATAAAAAAATTTACTATACAATAATTGTTTGTTTTTTTATACATGAAATCTTAATCATTTTTTTTTATAATATAGAATGAAAAAACTTTAACCTTTGTTTCCTTTAAAACTACACTATGACATCTCTCCATTTGTAACTTTGGGTTGATTTTAGTGAAGTTTGTTTATCTTAAATTTTACATATCTATTAGGAAAATGCCATTTTCATTTATCTCCGTATAGTAATGAGTATAGGTTTGCATATATTTAAGTATTTTAAAATTTAATTTACAAAACATTTCAAATTAGTTCTTCTCAAGTTTTATGGTGAGTTAATTGAAATCAAAATCTCTAAATAGAAAATAATTCCTATTAATACTTGTAGTTTAAATGAAGGCCATGTAAGATGGGATTAGTGGATAAATTAGGTCTATGAGAAAATTGTATTCTATCATGTGAAGTTGGTCCTAAGGGTCTAATGTAACATATCCACTATCTAAATCAATTTTTTTTCCGGTCCTTTGTCGGATTTGACTTCCTAAATAACCATGGAGATCCAACGTAAACTGGCTCTTTCTCTCTTCTTCTCCGTTCTCATGTGATCGCGGTTCAGTTTGAACGCAGTGCCTGTTTGTATTTTGCGCTTCGGCACTACAGTAATGTCCAAACACTAGACTCTGCAACCATTGAACCCCGGCAGGGCTAACGAGTGTCCATCAGGGATGAATTCTCACGGGGTTAGCGAATGGCCAATAGAAATAAACCTCAACAGGAGTAGAGAACCACCAATGAGAACAGGCCCTGTCACGCGGTTAGGTGTAATATAGGTGGCAAGAGGGGAACGCGACACGGTGGTCATCATGACAGGGAGGGACCCCACTTCACACGCCACACTATTCCGGACCCCCCCCTCTTAAAGGAAGAATGGCATGGGGGGTCCGGAATCCACTTAAGCGTCGTTGATCGCGACGAGTTAATCTCGACCGTTCGAGAGTTGCATGTCCAATTCCGGACCTCCCCCCATTAAAGGTAGAATGGCAAGGGGGCTCCGGAATGCATCCTCAGCCGTAGATTTGGACGCGTGGACTCTGGCCGTCTAGATCTGCTCGCCGCTTACCCTGAAGCATATTCACGTCTTGGTTTAAGTTGACGTCTTGTTTCCACATCTAACGATTAGGACATACTCGGAGATCCTCCGAAAGAATCTCTCCCGTCCATCGGGGTTTCAATTATCACAACATTGAAATACGTAAGCATTTGGTCCTCAGAATCCCCGATATCCCGATATGACGTCAGCTTCCGCTAGTCCCCTGGACTAAACCTTTTGGTCCATATGACCTCCCTCTATATGACCGCAGTCATATCCTTTCATCGGGGTTTTTCCCAAGGGCGCTGATGATTGCCACGTGTCCTTCTCAATTGGGCGGTCCCGATTAACTCTCGGGGTTTCGGGACTTTCGACGTCCTGGTTCCTTCGACCTCAAGAATGCCGATTCCCCGATTTTTCGACTCTCATCAGATCTTCGACACCTATCCCTCTGACAACGGACGGTTCTAATCTTGCCGGGATATCGCGGATCGCGAGTCCAACATGTAAGAGTTTCACGCCTTCGAAAACTCCGATTCTCGGATCCCCGACTCCTCGGGATCTCCTGACACGCGTTCTCCAAAATGAACGGTTCAGATCGTGTCGAGAAATCGCGTATCGCGATTCCAAGCGGCAAGATTTCCTTGCTCTCGCAAACCCCGATTCCCTGATGCTCGACTTCTCTGGATCTCCTGACACGCGTCCTCAACTATGGATGACTCAGATCCTCTCGTGGCTTCGCCACTATTCACGAGGATTAACCCTCGTCTACCTCCCTATAGATCTAACGACTGTCGAGTTCCCTAGCTAAGATCTGACGGTTCAGATCATTCCCGATGTCGCGCCCTTTCCTACTATTCTTTGGACGTGGAAAAACCAACGGTCCATATATTCTCGTGGACCTTGGAGGTCTATGATCCGGAATTCTTCGTTGCCTGCGAAGACATCGAAGACAAAGGGGTAAGGCCATTAACATCCCTACCATTTTCCTACTGATCTAACGGTCGGGTGTGACCGTAGATTTCTCGACGGAATCTCGTCCATTGATCATCACCTTATCAGCGATAAGGTACTTAACTTCCCAACTTTTTCCTCCGATCTGACGGTGGTGAGTGACTACAGATCTCCTGACGGGATCTCGTCCGTTGATTCAATACTTCGTCCTTATGCTGTCATCCCGGGTTTTCAAGAGGATCGTTCCTCCTTGTGCAGGTTTACTAAGGTCTTACACCTTCATCTTCTCCTCCACAGTTCTTCATGGACTTTTCAAGGAGGGTCTCTCTACGGGGAGGTTTACCCAGGGCATTGTCTGAGGCAGGTAAGGTATCGTTCTCCCGAGAACCAGACGTGAAGTCTAAACTAGATCAGTACGCATATAAATAACGATTCATGAGGACATAAGCCATACGTAGTCTTCTCATACAAGTATACAACTACTATTACTGATCATAGCATCATACAGACATTCTTATAATGAGATCATTCGCAGTTTATGAGCATATATGTTAGCATATAAATTCAAGATGCGATATGAACAAAACACTTATCAGAAATAACTTCAGAAATGGGTGCAACTGCTGAGAGGGGTGCTTGTTTCCACCCAACCGTAGGCTCAGCGACTCCCAACGGATTTACCATTAGCCACCCCCGAGCTGAGACCACGATGTTCTGAGACTGCGTCTCTCTGTCTGCCAGTGACCAGGAGCGAAGGTTGCAATCCTTCCTCTTTGCTATCACTCACTCTGCATCATGCCAAAGTTCCCCTCGCGTCTGCCCTCTCAATCGCCTCTGCCATACGCCTTATCCTCTCGCGAGGTTGCATGTGGTGCGATTTCCCTCGCACTGAACAGGCCTGACGACTCTACGGATGGGCGGTTCACCATCCCATCCCTCATCAAGCCATCCGCCTACCAGTCTGCGAGCCATTAATTTTCAAGGCCAGCGAGCCGCTTTTGGTTCTTCGGGCCAGTGGAGTCCAAATACGGTATTAAATTCTCGGTGGAAGTTAACGCCACCTTTTCAGGTGCCTTCCACCACCATCGTGGTCTCTTTTTCTGCACATCCCCTCTCAGCAGTCCTGCAATGAGTTCAAAATGTCATTCACATTTATTGACCTTTTCCTTAATGTCTATTTACATCACATATTCACATGTATGAGTTTGCCATAGTTCTTGGCTAGTCCATTTATATTTACAAGCTGGGGGAAATAGGGTGTTACACCTAAGAAATAGGGCACTATTGGAATGAATACTTTAGATGTTAAATCCATTAATCACTACATCCCTTTATTGATTCCTTTCAATCTCAAAGATGATAAAAATAAAGGGTGACAAGGAACGAAGAACACACTCCCTAATACAATTGTGACATACTCCACTTCTCGTGTACCTAAAAAATTTCATTTTTGGGAGAATTCAAATTGGGTTCTTGTTTTGACACTTTTTAGTCACACCTTTCAACCTTTAATCCTTCACTTTGAAGGACATCATTATTAGTCCCTGCCTTTTGACTTTGAAAGACATCATTATTAGTCCCTATCTCTAGCTTTGGCTTGGCGTAGTCCCTGCCTCTAGCTTTGGCTTGGCGATCGCTTGGCGGTGAGTTCCAATACCGTCACTTTGATGGGACTGTGAGTAGTATCATGGTTTCGGGTTGGGTGGGACAACCAGAAGAAAACTGGTAATATTAGAGCTAGCTATGATGCTTCTATCTCTATTTACGCATTTGTTGGTGGTAGCTATGAGTATTTACCTAGTAGTTCTTCGCCTGTGTACGGATTTATTCGTGGTGGCTATGGGTTTCTACCTTGTGGTAGCTCACCTGTGTACGAATCTATGGGTGGTGGCTATGGGTCTCTCGCTATGTCTTTTATA
This sequence comes from Picea mariana, assembly GCA_032191745.1. Lineage (NCBI taxonomy): Eukaryota > Viridiplantae > Streptophyta > Pinopsida > Pinales > Pinaceae > Picea > Picea mariana. The sequence goes on from JASDQU010012823.1 coordinate 141,603, forward strand.
TTGAGTCCAATGACTAGCTTTGTATGTTGGCTAAGAAAAAACCTGGTTTTCCACATTTACATAAAATGAAAAGAGATTTTTGTCAAAACGAACAACCATTAACCTTGTCATCAACATTATCAGATTTGTCATCTCTGATTTTCATCTTATGCATCTCTTTTGGAAGCTTATCAACGCCACTATTTCCAGTCTTTTGAAATGTTGTCGTGCTCCAAGTGCCCACATTTCCAACCACCGAAGAATAAACATAAGTCGACATTCACGGCTCTGAAGCTTCACCTAAACTCACAGCAAAAGCAGATGCTTCCAAAATGTCCGCCCCTCCTTCCTACTCAAAATTAGCCCTCTTAGTCGTCACGCCTCCACCCTAAAATCCCCACAAAACCAAGCATGATGAAAACTTATTCATCCATTTTAAAGGACGATTAAAGCAGACATTAGAGATATTCTTACTGTTGGGGGAATTTACAATACAATGACAGAATCAGCAAAGTAGCTATAAATCTCATTCTGAAAAACAGAAATTCATTAAACGATCAAGGAAGCAGATAATTTTTTTTGTTACTGGAAAAAGAGTTGTGTGTGAAATAATAAAAATGTTGTACTTTTTAGTGACACCTGGTGCCTTTTCCATGATACGTACCATCTTTTCAGTGACTCATCCTTATCTATTCCCAAAATAAGTATAAGTGGATTTAGATTTGATAGAAACTCCCTGGTTATATCATAATTTAAACCAAACGACAGCGACCTTCAAGAATGATCTTATATGTTGGATTTGATAAGATTACATTTAAGTATTAAATGGGTTGCAAAAAGTTGAGGGCAATGACTCCATTTAAATATTATTGTTTTTAATAAGAAGCAGGAAATAGGGTGGAATGAGCATTAGAGATAATTTTTCTTTAGATGACTTGGGTTATGTGCATATCTCTAGTCCTCCATTTAAATATTATTGTTCTTAATAAGAAGCAACCAGGAAGTAGGGTGGAATGAGCATTCGTGATGATTTTTTTATTTAGATGACTTCGGTTATAGCAGTTTGAAATGGAAACAACAATACTAAAAAAAGAGTAAATGAACAATGTTAAATAGGAAAGGGGGCCTGCCTCTTCTAGACTATACTGTAGAACTATTTCAAGACTTACAGAAATAAGGGTTACATGGGAACGCAATCCTGTCGAGTTAGATAAATTTAACTGCAGATGTAATAAGGATGGCGAGGTAATTGGGAAACACATGTTAAACAACATCAATACAATTAAATGTAGATTTAATAAGGATGGAGAAAATCAAAGAAACGTTCTTAAGATTAAATTTTTTTTTTATATGACAAAAAGTTGAGATTGAGATTAAAAATTATTATGGTATGTATGGTCTTTACTACCATCCAGGTACTATCTCTACAAAAGAATTAAAGCTTCATAGCCCACTACTTTAGGTACTTGCAATAAAATGAAAGTTTGCTTAATAATGATCAACGTATATTAAAGTAAATTTATAATGTTCATTAAAAATGGCCAAGTTCCTGTCGAACTTGTTTGAAATTGGAAAGATGGTGAAATGCAATTTAATTGAGGACTCTTAATAAAGTAGAAAAATTCCAATGTTGAGGTATGAGTACATTAGTATTCCAATGTTGTAGTATGACTACATTCAATTTTGTGAAATTGATAGAAAATTATAGTTGAAAACTAGAGTAGAACGTTGCCATTTGAATTTTAATTAATTTTGGTTGTTGAGGCATTTTCAACTTGTTACAAACCATCTTCAATGTGTTGTAAGGCTTATTAGGTGACAATAATTTTTTTGTTGTTAGCAGAAAAAAAAAGAAGAAGGAAGAAATAAATTTCATTTGAAAATAATAGTGTGCGATTAGACGGTGTGATGCAACTTAGACGGTGTGAAGTAGAATGAGTACATTCAAATTTGTCAATTTTAATTTGGCTGTGATGTTATTGGAACACAGACATTGTATATAACAAAAGACAAAGGAAGTGAAATGCAATTAAATGCACGCTTGGGCATTAGCTACA
>JASDQU010012824.1:10215-21258 GCA_032191745.1 Picea mariana
CTAGAAAATACTACACACATTTGTAGAGAGAAATTGAGAAAGAAGAAGCAAGATAGAAAGAATGGAAGAATTCTCATTAACCGTATTCCACACTCAAAGAGTGAATAATTTACATTAGATATAGGATAAATGAGTAACTAATGAGCCATAGTGGTGGTCTAGATTGATCTGGACACACACCAACAATTACAAGAGTAAACTGCCACCTAGTCTAGTCTCTCAGGCAATTACAGGAGTGAACTGCCACCTAGCTGAGTTAACTAGTCAACTAGTCTTCAGTTACCTGACTGAACAAAGAGTAGTGAGTTGGTGATGATCCCAATGTTTCATGGTGACAAAACCAATGCAACATCTAAACTCAACTCAACTAGTCAAACTAAAGTGTCAACTGAAAGACAATATTCTCCCCTAAAATATAGGAGACTGTATAATGACTAATTATGACTTATAAACAAGAAATAACCTTAGGAAAAATAAATCCTAGGTGTGTGTGAAGTAAATCCAACAATACATTCAAAATATTTAATTTGTTTGTGTGTTATGTTTCAGGTATTTTCCGAAAAGTGCTTGAGTCGTGCCTTGCTTTTTAAATTATAACTTTTATTGTAGAGTTAGAGTGGGCTCCAGGTTAAGAAAGTGTGTCTTTGAAGCCATAGTTTCAAATCCAAAGGAGATAGAGTACCTACACCTCCCTAGAGTTAAATTTAAACCCTTTTTATTTTTGGCATTAAATTATTGAAGATAACCCATTTAAGTGGTTAACCTTCCTAATATATAAATAATATTTTATTTTTATAATTCTCCAACCCACATTTAACCCTTGTTGGAACAGACGATAGATATAGCCTCCTTCTTAGTCTCAAATTGTTGGGTAGAATGGATACTTCGTAAGGGTCTGGACTATTAATTTCATTGGATTTACGATATCGTGCATGGATCCATATCTGACTTAAAGCGGGTAACTACTCTCGGGTGCATCTTGCCTCCGTTATGTAATTCCTCTCACTCTTGTATTAATTATCGAGGAAGATGTTAAGTCTAGTATTTTATGTGGTGTATAGAACTGATTTAATGATTGGTCTTGGTCGTTGGATATAGTATCGAATTATCTTGATTGATTCATGTTGTCTTACTCATGTGCCTTGTTATAACATTGACGTGTGAAAAATCAAGTACTTAGATTCTTGCGCGCCCTAAAACAAAGTTGATGTCTAACGGTTTAGTAACTAGATTTCTCTTGCACCTTTATACAAGGGATTGAATGGATGTATTAGAATTTGGTTACCTTATTCCTTAAAACAAAATTAATGATTATGTTTGCGCACTAATTTGATGAAGAAGGTTTGTTTGTGTAACTAGAATATATTGAGCACTAATTTTGATTATGTAGGATGGATTGCATAACCAGTTGTTGTTGCGGAAGTGATTAAGTGATGCACGATTGCTTTCCTTTTTGCACCTTGGAATAATGTTGATTTTAGTGGATTTCAGTAACTAATTAATAGCTCGTCCTGGAGCAAAGAAGATGTTTCCCTTGCGCCTTATATTTTATCATTGTATGATTGATTTGTAATTAAAATTCTCTTGCGCGTTTGAGAATTTAAGGTATTGAATGAAGTATTGAATCAGATTTAGACTTCTCTGCTTGCGCACGTTGAAGGGGTCAGTATAATGATTAGTCACTGGTGGTTACTTCTTGCACCATGAAAAATGTATTGTAATGCATGATTGTGGATATTATATTTCTCGCTCTCCTTGGAAGTTTATGTTACATGTGTCGGTTTATTAGATGCTTTTTGTGCCTTGATGATCGTTGATGATGTTATTTAGCATAGTCATTTATATTCTTTATTTGAGTAAATGTTCGTAAATTGCTTCAAGTTCATGATGTGCTAATATGGTGTGATTTTTGTGTTGAGTGAAATTCATTCATTATGATATCGTCAAGTTGTGTCGCTATGACCCTATGATTGACGTTATTGTCCCAATGCTTAAACAAAAAAAAATTACCTAGTGTATGTCGCGTTTGTGTTGTAATGGTCGGGGCTGTTACATATGGTATTAGAGCCGGTTCGACCCATGACTTGGGATCACTACGACTTCCGTTTTTTTGATAATTGATTATAATGTTTCTAATTAAGTTGATTTGTATTCGTCCAGGTAATCACGGTTAGAGGACATCGCAGAGGTAGACGACGAGTTGCTAGGGAAGGAGGCGTGACACCCCCAGTAGCATCCACGCATGAGGGGTCTAACCCCTAGGGAGACGAACTGGTTGTCAGGCAGGAACATATAGTTGTGGGTGATGTGGTTGGGATGATGAGGTCATTTCAGCGGATGTCTAAGGCACTAATTAGCTGTTTGGATAGATATGAGGCCAGGGCGCTGACACCCCTGAGGGTCCACCGCGTGCTTTGATCGGTACTGGTAGCATTCACCGAAAACTCGAGAAGGTCAAGTTTCCCGAGTTCTTTGGTGCCTCGGATGACGCAGCCGCCAAGGCATGGTTGGAGAATATGGTGATGTGCTTCGAACTTCATGAATATACCTCCAACATGAAGGTCCACATGGCGGTATTTCAATTGAAGGGAAGCGCTCTTCTATGGTGGAAGACGCTCTTGCCACAATTGAATATGGCCGTCGAAGACGTGTCATGGGAACTATTCAAGGAATGGTTCCGAGAGAGGTATCTATCTGAGGAATTCATTGAGCATCATCTCAATGAGTTCAATGCCTTATGACATTGCGACCATATGATGCTCGAGTACGAGGCCCATTTTATGGAGCTGCTTCGGTATGCTCCACACCTGAATACCGAGAAACTTAAGGTCAACAGGTTCGTGTTTGGCCTTAATGTCAGCATTCATGTAAAGGTTAGGATTTTGATTCCTCAAACCTTGCATGATGATGTCTAGAAGGCCCTCATAGTAGAGTAGGAGCTTATCAGTGGGGGTCAGAGCAGGACTCACGCGAGACTAGCAGGGCATGTGTCATCTGGGGAATAACAATATCAAACACCAACTAGACATTCATCGGGATATCGTGGCTTCTAGAGAGGATCCACTTTCACTACACCTCGATGACCAATGCCTCAACAATAGACTCCTTACTGAGGACCACAACACCAACAAAAGCGTCGACCGCAGCAACAACAGTTTAGGCTTGTTCAGCAGAACAGACTAGGGTTCCAGGCTAGTGGGCTGTCAACTTCTACTTCATGTACGAGGAGTACTGGACCGAAGAAAGGGTGTTGGACATGTGGGGAGCCACATTACCAGCGTGACTACCCAGTGGAGAGGACCAGATCATTTGGATCAGCCGGACCCACTACCATGGGAGATTTGGGCAAGGCCCATCAGATTCATGCAACGGTGAATAATCGCCAGATAGAGCACCAATCGACTGTGCTCGATACATCAGGTGCTATCGTTGACTAGAAACTTAGTATTTTGATAGATCCAGGTGCTACTGAGAGTTTTCTTTCTGGTACAATGCTAAAAAGAATTAAGGTAAAGGTAGTCAAACATGATGAGTTTAGCTTTGTAGAAATGTCTTTGGGAGCCAAACAAAAGGTTGGTGGGAAGGTTATGGGCTGTAGCCTTAACCTGGGAGAGTTTGTCACTAGGGAAAACCTGTACATCACAACCTTAGGGTCTTATGACATCATTATAGGTATGGACTGGTTGGAATCACATGATGCAATACTCAACTGTAAGACGAAACGGTTGAGCTTGGTCGATGACGAGGGATAGATACATGTGATTGTAGGTCGGAACCAAGGAGTCTCCCTGAGGTTCATATCTTCCTTGTAGCTACAGAAGAGCATGTGCAAGGGATGTAAGATTTATGCAATCCTTGCGTTAAATGAGAAGGGAGTAGCAGAAGGTCTAAAACACCTTCCGGTGGTGAGAGAGTTTGCGGACGTATTCCCTGAGGAGTTACCTAGGATACCGTTGAAGAGGGAGTTGGAATTTACCATCGACCTAAAATTGGGAACTGAACTGATAGCAAGAATGCCTTATCGTCTCTTGACCCCGAAGTTACAGGAGTTGAAAATGAAATTGAAGGAGTTGTTGGACCTAGGAATTATACGTCCAAGTGTGTCACCATGGGGTGTGCCTGTTATCTTCATACGGAAGAAGGATGGGTCGTGGAGACTCTACATTGACTACTGTCAATTGAATAAGGCAACGATCAAGAATCTGTATCCATTGCCAATGATTGATGATCTGTTTGATCAGATGAAAGGCGTAAGGATGTTTTCAAAAATTGACTTGAGATCAGGGTATCACCGGTTACAGATCAAGGAGGACGACATCCCTAAGACTGCCTTTAAGACGAGGTTTAGACATTACGAGTTTACTATTTTACCATTTGGAATGATGAACACCCTAGGGGTATTTATGAGTTTGATGAACGAGGTGTTTCACGAATACTTGGACAAGTTCGTCCAAGTATTCATTGACGATATTTTGATTTACTCTTAGTCGATGGAGGAGCATGATGAGCACTTGCGCATGGTACTACAATGTTTATGGGAGAACAAATTGTATGGGAAGCTTTCTAAGTGCTCGTTTTATCAATCGAAGATTCACTACTTAGGGCATGTCATCTCCGAATAAGGTATCATTGACGAAGGTATCGTTGTGGATCCAGCAAAGGTCGAGGCTATTATGGAATGGCCTGTGCCGACAAATGTCCCAGAAGTGTGTATCTTCATGGGTTTAGCGGGATAATATCGACGGTTCGTCGAGGGTTTTTCGAAGATAGAAAATCCGATCATGAAATTGCAGAAGAAGAACAAGAAGTTTGTTTGGACCGAGAAATGCGTGGAGGCATTTCGGAGGCTCAATGAGTTGTTGAAGACAACACCGATACTAAGGGTCCCTGACATGGATGCGAACTTCATGGTATGAACTGATGCATCCAAGGAAGGCTTAGGCAAAGTATTGATGCAAGATGGTTGAGTGATCAAATACATCTCGAGAAAGTTGAGAAGGCATGAGGAGAACTATGCGACACATGAGCACGACGATGACTGGTACAAAGAGGTCAAGGATTTTATCAGATAAAACACAATGTTTGTACCAAGATTTGAAGGATTTACGTTGGACGACGATGTATTATTGAGATTTAAAAATCAAATTTACATACCACCCAACGACGGTTTGAGGAGTTTGATCCTAAACGAGGCTCATAGAGCAGTGTATATGGCTCATCTTGGAGTCACGAAGATGAGGGCAAACCTTAAACCCTTATTCTTCTGGAAAGGAATGAAGGCAGACATAGTCAACTACGTGGAAATATGACTAGAATGTCAGCAGGTGAAGGCTAAACATAGACATCCGACAGGATTACTACAACCACACACTATTCATGAATCGAAATGGGAGGTCATTTCGATGGATTTCATTGTTGGATTGCCACTGATGGCAAGGAGACATGACTCGATTTTTGTGATAGTCGGCACTATGACGAAGACTGCTCATTTTATTCCTGTGCATATGACGTATCAGGAACCTGACATAGCTAGAGTTTTCATCAGCGAGGTAGCGAGGTTACATGGCGTGCCTAAAAGGATTATATCCGATAGAGGATTGATGTTTACAGGACGCTTTTGGACTAGTTTCCAAGAGGCCTTGGGAGCCCAACTTAACTTTAGTACTGCATATCACCCATAAATAGATGGGCATACCAAGCGAAAAAACCAAATCTTGGAGGATATGTTGTGTATGTACGTGATGGACCAACAAAAGAGTTGGGAAGAATACTTGCCAATGGTAGAATTTGCATATAACAACAATTATCAAAGCACCATTAAGATGGCGCCTTTCGAGTTTCTTTATGGGCGATCATGTCAGATGCCTTTGAGTTGGGATCAGCTTGAGGATAGGGTCCTGGTGATACCTAAAGAAATCCAAGAAATGGAAGACCAAATGCAAACCATAAGACAAAGGATAAAGGAAGCGCAAGATCGACAAAAGATTTATGCCGATGCGCATCGTGTCGATAGTAGTTATGAAGTTGGCGATCGAGTCTTCTTGTGGGTGAAACTGCATAAGAGTTTGATCAAGTTTGGAAAGGGTTTTAAAATATCTCCTAGGTTTGTGGAACCCTTCGAGATTGTGGAAAGGAAAGGGCCCGTGGCCTATCGAATAGTCTTGCCTGATTCTTTGAGGCGTATGCATGATGTTTTTCATGTATCTGTTTTAAGACATTATGTTAGTGATCCTACACATGTTATTAACATGATTTCCTTGCAGGTATCAGATGAGGGTGCGCTCACGGTGGAGCCACTCCGCATCCTAAACCATGGAATTCGACAACTACAACGTCAAACAATAGATCACGTCAAGGTCCAGTGAGACAACTATAGTCCGCACTCGACGGCCTAGGAGGACACATGTGATATGCATCAACAATTTCCATTTTTGTTTGGTAGCTAGACCTATGATATTTTGATACACTTTATTTCGGCACTTACATACTGTGAAACTTCAGGACAAAGTTTAAAACAAGAGGGGGTGTATGTAACATCCTGCTCTTGTGCACACTGAGTGAACTTATTCTTTGAGGACACTTGCATGCAAGTGATCCGGGTCATTATACCATTGGTTGTTTTGATTATGATTATGAGATATTGTGGATTTGATGATATGTTATTTTGTTGTATTTACATAGACAGGTGCTATTGACTGGGTTCTCCTGAGTGTGCAGGACTCTGGATGTTGTGGATGCTGAGGCATTGATGAAACCCCTTGAACTCCAGATGGAGTTAGGGAGTGGACTATTAGGGTTTAAATGTTGTTGATGTGACATATGTACATATGATTAGATATTATGATGTTGATTGTTATTGATGACATGATTCATTGATGGATGCAGGATGATGATTTCTTTTCGACCAGACTCACATTTGGAGTAAAGGGGTCACGCACGACAACCAGAGACATTGAGGGAGAGGTGTGGCAGTAGCCCTGCCACATCCTAGTAGCACTCCCGCCATGGCTCGAACTGTAGGTTAACAATTACCTAGTTTGAGAAGATCCACGATGCCGTGAGGGCAGACTGTGACAGTTGCTCACGATGATTCTAAGGGGCGCGCAATAAGGCATGGTAATTATTCCTTAGAGGCCCTTAGTCTCCCATAAGATCACCTGATGGATTATTGACTCCAGGGGTTTGACGTCTACCAAATTCAGTCAAGAGGAGAGTGGAACCCTTGGATCACGTAGTGGATCTTGAAGGGCATGTCGCGCAAAGAAAAGAGAAAGAGGCGAGTGGCACCCTTGGAGCACGTAGTGCGTCCTGAAGGGCATGTCGCGATTTTAATTGGTAAGTTAATAAACCTAGTGCCTAGAAAACTACGCCTCCTTAGGATCTGGTCGGCCTTAAAATGAATGATGTGATAAGTAAAGTTTAATAACTATTTTTTACCTTAAGAACTGTCGCCAAGCCTAGTGAGTTGAAAACCTAGGTTTGAGTAGAACCTTAGAACAAAAAAAAAAAACTAATTAGACATATAACAGGAAGGGGGTAAAAGAAAATTCAAGCATTAATAATTAAAGTGGAAATTTTAATAAAGGTTTAATTAATAAAAGGGGCATTGGTTGTTTTTGTCTAAACCTGCTAATTCTGAACTTAGTTATAAAAAGGGGAAACTTTAAGAAAAAGGGAAACTTAAATAAAAGGGGGAAACCTAAGGAAAAAAGGGAACTTAAAGAAAAGGGGAAACTTAAAGAAAAAGGGGAATGTCTAACTTAGTAAGGAATCTAGCCTTTGGAACTTGCTATTTATGAACTCAACCAGGAGTTAAGTAAGGTGTAAGTCATTTAAGAATTGTAAGGGAATAATGGGACACCGAGGAGCGTTTTTAGGAACACGTTTAGGTGGGTGAGGGGAACAGACAAATTTAATTAATTAATAAAATTGATTTTTTGGTGCAACTAGAGGATCAAACGACATGTGTACGGGGGAGGTTTTTCGAAATTAATTAAATGAAAAAGGAATCTAATGAGGGTTTTGAGAAACTAATGACTAAGAAAAATCTATAAAAAGGATGGCATAGGAGGAGTGTGGATCACAACTGGCTTGCATAATATTACACTGCCAAATTTTATCTTGACTGAGTTTCTTTTGTGGGAGTTGGGATACCCAGCTCGGGTAACGAGTGGTAGCTCGATCTTGCGAGGTGAGTTGGGAGATAACATTCTCTGGTATTGTGTGCATGGCCCCTTTGCGTATCGAGGGGCTTAGGGGGAAGAAGAGTACCCCTAGGATTGGATAGGAGGTACCGGTGAGGTCTTCACTTTCAGCAAGCAAGAGACAGGAGGGAGCGTAAGCGCAGAATAAAAACCTCGAACTCTTCGTCTTCAGTTACGGTAATCCTAAACTGAGATTGTACTCATGAAGTTTCAATTTAAATGTAGTTAATTTCTATTGCATACGCATTGTTGGGAAAATTTATTCAAGGATTTATATATATTGTTTTTACTGAGATTTAATTAAGCATGTCATTGCAGTAATCCCATCTTTGTATTCGTTCCGCCATGAGAAATTTTCCCAGGCTTATGCTTTCATCATTACGTTATTGTCTCATTTTTCTACCTGGAAACCCTTGCTTGTAATTTATTGGAGTGATCCTTCCTTATCTAACTCTTTTCCTCCCGAGCGAACCCACACTCTGATTCAGTGGTTACATATGAGTTTTTATGGCACCTTCACACATAAATTTTATCTCTGCCCCAAAAATGATTTCCCTACCAGCCTTTTGATGTAGAATTGATTTATAAGTTATTCTCTTCCTTACCCACGAATTCTTACTCTCCAACAAGGTCTTCCTATGCTATTGCACATTCTTCTCTGTGTTTTTTTTTATTGTTTTTAATACAAAGAAAATTGTGTTTTTATCTTTTGTTCCTTCATCCTTTAAGTTATTAGTCTGTGCCTGAGAAGTCGTCCAGGAGCTGAATCGACTGTCTTTCACTCTGGTATTAAAGATTTAGATTCAAATGCCCTGCTTTCCTATGCATGGATAATAAGTGTAGGATCATTTCTCTTCCCAGCAAGGAATTCTCTCCTGGGAGTTTATTCCCTCCTTAGCCTCTGTGATTATTGTGATTTATTCTCTACAAACTCATGCTTCCACACAACGATTTGGGGATGTCTCTCTAGTTCACCAAACATTTTATTTCTTTGTAATTAATGTTGTTTTTACTCTCTACAATTTTGTTTTTAATTTGCACAACAAATCCATTGCTTGTACAACGAAAATTCCTCTTTATTGCTCAACAATTTTTGTGGTCTTTACTCAACAGATTCCATTTTTCATCACCCATTGATTTCATACATTCTCTGCATTGATGGGGTGTAAACCTACGTTAATTTCCAATGCTCAGCGTTCCTACTCTATCTCTGCGTTTCCACTTCCTTGACATTTATCTTAAACGAGTTTGTGAGCTCTTCAAATTTCGAAAGGTGGATGGCGAGGGTTTCTCCCAACATTTTCTTTTTTTTATTCAAAGCTTATTATGATTCCTCCTTCCTCGAATGGCAGAATACCTCCGCATTTTTGAACCATTGCCATGTCATTTTACCTTGCGATTTATCTCTGGGTAATACTGCGATTTGGCTAAGAATTTTACCCAAACACCTCTGCAATTTCATTGATGACCTATACATTACCTTGCTTGGCGTCCAGTTAATTTCGCCCTGAAATTCGTATTTTTCCCTCTGCAATTTCTGTTTCTTTCCTCTACATTTTGGGACGAGTTCTGAGCTCGATTCCCTTACCCCCTTGCCCAACAAATTTCAGGCTCCTTTACCCAGTCGTTTACCACTCCTTCGCCCAACGATTCGTTCATCTCCCTCAACGAATTTAATGCTGTGATATCTATGTTTTGCTAGCTATCTTTCCCAACCTTTACTTCTGCGTCTAAGGTAAGGGTGGAGCGTGATCCCTTACAGATATACCTATAGGTTCTCTACCCTTCCAACAATATCGATGGAGGAACCTTCCATTCTTGACGGTTCTTCAACGAATCCTAGCTCTAGTCCCTTTTTGTAACCTCTCCCTTGCGCGATCCTCGTGAGAATTGATGTAGTGGGTTTAAAAAGAGGGAACTTTCCATAGGTTGTGATCCATTTCAAATTTGGGCTAGAAGTTGAGCTCGATAAGGTTATGGCAGTACATTCAAAATCTTTAATTTGTTTGTGTGTTATGTTTCTGGTTTTTTCCTAAGAGTGCTTGAGTGGTGCCTTTCTTTTTAAATTATAACTTTTATTTTAGATTTAGAGTGGGCTCCAGGTTTAGAAATTGTGTCTTTGAAGCCATAGTTTCAAATCCAAAGGAGATAGAGTGCCTACACCTCCCTAGAGTTAAATTTAAACCCTTTTTATTTTTAGCATTAAATTATTGAAGATAACCCATTTAAGTGGTTAACCTTCCTAATATATAAATAATATTTTATTTTTATAATTCTCCAACCCACATTTAACCCTTGTTGGAATGAACGATAGATATAGCCTCCTTCTTAGTCTCAAATTGTTGGGTAGAACAGAAACTTTGTAAGGGTCTGGAGTATTAATGTCATTGGATTTACGATATCGTGCATGGATCCATATCTGACTTAAAGCGGGTAACTACTCTCAGGTGCATCTTTCCTCCCTTATGTAATTCCTCTCACTCTTGTATTAATTATCAAGGAAGACGTTAAGTCTAGTATTTTAGGTGGTGTATAGAAATGATTTAATGATTGGTCTTGGTCGTTGGATATAGTATCAAATTATCTTGATTGATTCATGTTGTCTTACTCATGCGCCTTGTTATAACATTGACGTGTGAAAAATCAAGTACTTATATTCTTGCGCGCCCTAAAACAAAGTTGATGTCTAACGGTTTAGTAACTAGATTTCTCTTGCGCCTTTAGCCAAGGGATTGTATGGATGTATTAGAATTTGGTTACCTTATGCCTTAAAACAAAATTAATGATTACGTTTACGCTGTAATTTGATGAAGAAGGTTTTTTTGTGTAACTAGAATAT
>JASDQU010012824.1:34762-48381 GCA_032191745.1 Picea mariana
CATCGCCTTTGCGAATTCTTCTGCGCTACCGCTCCTAGTTGCAGTCTGTTATAAATCTCTCAGATCAGAAATTCCTCTCGGCTGCATGCCATAAACAACCTGAAATGGACTCTGCCCTGTGCTCCTATTAACCGAGTCATTATATGAAAACTCTACCTGAGGTAATATGTTGTCCCACTGGCTGTGGTGTTCTATCACCAAGCTTCTCAGCAAGTCTCCCAGACTTCTGTTCACCACTTCTGTCTGTCCATCTGTCTTAGGATGATAAGCTGAACTAAATGACAAGTTAGTTCCCAGCTTCTTCCATAAGGTCCTCCAAAAATTCCCTATGAATTTGGTGTCTCGATCCGAAACTATGCTTCTTGGCAACCCATGAAGTCGAATGACCTCTTTGAAAAATAGATTCGCAATGTGAGATGCGTCACTAGTTTTCTGACATGGAATGAAGTGTGCCATCTTGGAAAATCTATCCACCACCACAAAGATTGAATCACAACCTCTTTGTGTTCTTGGCAACCCCAATACAAAATCCATGCTAATTGCATCCCACAGCCTCTCAGGTATGGGTAATGGTTGATAGAACCTCGCATTCTGCTTCCTTCCCTTTGAATGCTGGCAAATTCTACATCTGTCCACAAAATTCTTGACATCTTCTCGCATTCCTGGAAAAAAATATGACTCATTTAGCTTTGCGAATGTCTTGTCGTGACCAAAGTGTCCTACCAATCCTCCACTGTGTTTCTCCTTTAGCAAGTTCTCTCTCATGGAGCATTTCGGAATACACAGTTGATTGCCCCTGAACAACAATCCTTCCTGGATCATGTATTCTATCCATGGGTTTCTGTCTCTGAGAACTAGATTCTCAGCTGCTTCATACAGCTCCTTAAAATCTAGATCATCAGCGTACATGTCCTTGAGATCATCAAAACCCAACGTTTTGACTTTGAACTCCTGCAACAGCAAACACTTCCTGCTCAAAGCATCAACAACTTCATTAGTAGTACCAGAAATGTGTTTGATCACAAAAGTGAAATTCTTCATATACTCAACCAATTTGACATGTTTCTGATTCAACTTCTCCTATTGAGTCACAAACTGCAGTGCATGATTGTCACTGTATAAGACAAACTCTTTTGGGATCAAGTAATGCCTCCATTTCTTCAATGCCTGAACAATAGCATAGAATTCCTTGTCGTAAGTGGAGTACTTTACTTTTGATTCATTCAGCTTCTCGTTGAAATATGCTACCAGCCTGTCTTCCTGACTCAAGACTGCCTCGATTGCAATTCCACTTGCATCGCATTTCACCTGAAATGTTTTCTGGAAATTCGGCAACACCAGAACTGGTTATTCCGTGATCTTCCTCTTCAACAGATTAAAACTTTTCTCAGCCTCTGCTATCCAGTGAAAATATTTGTGTCATTTATTCAGTGTATCCATCATTGTTGCACTAATTCCACTGAAATTCCTAATGAACTTTCGGTATAAACTAGCCAATCCGTGAAAACTTCTCACCTCAAATATATTCTTCGGTGATGGCCACTTCTTGATTACCTGCACCTTATCTGGATCCATCCTCAACTCATTTTCTGAAATAACAAACCCCAAGTAAATGAGCTTTGTCTTCATGAATGAGGACTTCTTCATATTTATCAACAACTTCTCCTGCTATAGTTTTTGCATCACTGTAGCCAAATGCTTCAGATTCTCTGCCACTGTTTTAATGAAAACTAGTATGTCATCCAAATATACAATGACAAATTTTTCAATGAACTCCCTCAGGACTTCGTTCATCAACCTCATGAAGGTACTTAGTGCATTTGTTAAGACAAACATCATAACAAGCCATTCATACAACCCTTCGTTTGTCTTGAATGCTGTCTTCCACTCATCACCTTATCTCATGCAGATCTGGTGATAACCGCTTTTCAAATCAATCTTTGAAAAATACTTTGCTCCACTCAAGCAATCCATCAGATCATCCATCATCGGAAATGGAAATCTGTACCTGATGGTTATCTTGTTGATCGCCCTCGAGTCAGTACACATCCTCCAGCCTCCGTCTTTCTTTGGATTGAGTATTGTTGGAACAACACATGGACTCAAGCTTTCCCTGACCAAACCTTTGTCCAACAACTCCTAGACTTGCCTCTTGACCTCTTAATTCTATTGCGGCGTCAATCTATACATGGCTTTGTTTGGAAAACTGGCTCCTGGTATGAGATCAATATGATGACTCACACTTCTAATCGACGACAACGAACGAGGTAATTCATCCACTACTATGTCACTGAACTCTTCCAGTAGTTCCTGAACTTCTTCTGGTAAATCATCCACTCTTGTGCTAGTCAGAACAATCCTCGGCTTCCTGACCACAATAAACTATGGATCCTCCTTCTTCTTAACCTCTATAAGATGTTCCTTCCCACTCATGAGAAGTATTGTGTTGCTTACTTCTAGTTTCACCTCCTTATCCTTGATTGGAAGCAACATGTGTGTCCTCCCATTCTTCTCTAGGGTATATGTGTTCATTCTCCTATCATGAATCACATTCCTATCATATTGCCATGGTCTACCCAACAATAGATGACAAACATCCATAGGAATGACACCACATAATATCCTATCATTATATCCTCCTATCTTAAATTCAACTAAACATTGTTTAGTGACAGTTACCTGATGTCCTTTCTGTAGCCACGAAACTCTATATGGGCTTGGATGATCAGTCGTCTCCAGCTCCAGCTTCTCTACCATCTCTGTAGAAACAATATTATTCGTGCTACCACTGTCTACAATGACCTTGCATACCCTGTCCTTGGTCTTGCAAGTAGTCCTAAAAATTCTATTCCTTTGGACTGAACTCTCCACCTCCTTCTCTGGTATCAAAAGGACTTTTCGCATCATCAACGATTTTCCACCTTCAGTGTCTTCTACCTCAACATCCCGCCTCTGTGCTTCAGTGATGTGAGCTTCTCCTCCTTCCTTCTTTTTATCTGGACACTCGTAAGACTTGTGCCCATTCTTTCCACATGTGAAGCATGTTATTACTCCACCTCTTCCTCTTCCTCTACCTATAGTATGAGGAAAAGTGTTGTTGTTAGCATAATCTCCTCTCTGCTCAGTATGTTGTACCCTCTGTGAGGTTCCACCTCTCTCTGTTCGAGTCTGAGGTTTCTTCTAGTCCTCCTTGGGCTTCTGATATCTGTCCTGGGCAACTGATTTGCCTCTAGGCTGACTTCTGCCTCTGCCCCTCTGACTCTGATTTCGGCTCAACCTCTGCTCAGCTTTTAGAGCCATCTGATAAGCATCTTCCACTGTTCGGATGGTTACCATGCTCATCTCATCCTGGATATCATATCTCAGGCCATTCATGTATCTGGAAACCTTCTCATCATCGCTCTCCTGATGACCTGCCCTGATGTTCAATTTGTAGAATTCCTCAGTGTATTCTTTCACTTTCATCAGCTTCTGTCTCATGTTCTACATCCTCCTGAACAGAGAAATTTGATAATCTATGGGGATGAATTTCACCTTCAGCTTCGCAATCATTCTATCTCAGCTTTTGATCTTCTACTTGCCTTTGCAGCATCTATCGGCTTGTGGTTCATCCCACCAAAATGCTGCATGTCCCTTCAATCTTGTGACAACATGCTTGAATTTTTTGTCTTCTTCGACATCTCCGTAGTCAAAGTATGTGTCTAGAGCTCTAATCCAATCTAGAAGCTTCTCTGCATCCAATTTTCCCTCATAAACTGGAATGTCCATCTTTCTTCTTGCACCCATCCTTGCAATAGCTCTGATCAAACATTCGTTTGATGCATCTTCAGCTGCAACTTCTTCTTCACGTTCAGCCTCAATTTCACTTTTGGAATCGCTAAGATCCCCCGCACTAGCTGTGCGTCTTTGTGATGTCTCCATGTCTTCGAGTCTAACTCGTAGATCATGCATCTCTCTTTCCATAACTGGATCAGTCATCTGCCTGCCTCTTCTTCTCGACATTTCCCTATCCTCTGGATTGGGTGATTGCATGTCCCTTCTCCTTGGCAGCATGGTGAATTCTCTTCTCTGCTATAGAAATCAAAGAATATTTATGTGCTCTGATACCAAACTGATGCCGACGCCCCCCCTACTTCACAACCCACAGGTCGGAAGGTCCACGTCAGCACAGGATCTTTCCTTCCTCCATGGCCTGAAGAACTTAAAAAGGTTCCTCTATTTCCCTACCGGGAAATCTGCACCCACGGAAATCCTGTGGGATCCCCTCTTCACACTCGGGGGATCGGACTTTGCAACTTCATGAGGTCAGTGGTTGAGCATTGGACTCTCGAATCTCCGAAACCTGACAACCAGTCAACGTCGACCTTTTCTTATCAGGGTTTTCTCTATCGCGATTTTGGCACTCGTGATGTCGAACAACTCGGTTCCCCGACTCTCGAATCCCGATATGTCGAAACTCTGACACACATGCGAGTTTGACTTTTCAACGGTCCTTCACTCCATCGTCATTCCGGAGTTCGCAATATCGTGAATCCTGATGAAACTGTTTCAGGACTTCTTGCCGTGAAACTCTGAAATAGTGTGTCACTTGTCCACTGACTGGCTCTCCGTGGCCCACACAATTCCACTTAGCTGTCAGAATATTGCGTATTGCAATTTAGCGATTCCCGTTGAAATGTTTATGGGACTTCAACCCGCGAAACCTTGATATGGCTAATCACGTGTAAATTTGACGGCCCTTACAGCTCGAATCTATGCTTCTGCCCCTCCTGATCTTTGAACCTCTTTGGAATACTCCCTGTATCTCCCCTGCTCCTCTGTGATATCTAACGACTCACGAGACTTCCCGAATTCTCCTCAAGGAATTTCGACCGTCTATTCCTCCTGATGAAATCTGTGAAATGACTAAGTGTTCCTCCGCGGAACTCGTCCACCTGCGGCACAAATTTACGATGTTTTCTTGAATATTCCAGGTAAAACTTTTGTTNGGAACTCGTCCACCTGCGGCACAAATTTACGATGTTTTCTTGAATATTCCAGGTAAAACTTCTGTTGCACTGTTCTTAAACAGTTTCGAAGGCCTTATCCTTCCTGAGCTTTCAGAAGATCCCTGCACGCACTCCTTGCGGAAAACTTTCAAGCACTTCTGAAGTGTTGAAATCTTTGACTCTATGCACGCCTGCAGCAGTAGTCTCTCAACACTTTTCTCAGAATCATAACTCTAAGACTTATATTGGCCTGCGTACTCCTTGCACGGCTCCTGTGCCCAACTACACCTTAGAGAGAATGAGAACAAAAGAAACCCTATCTGAACCCTCTGTCAACGCAGTCCTTGTGGACAATTCGACTGCACTCCTTGTAGGAATCCTTGTTCAAATAGAAAAACAATTGAAACTCATTCCTGTTTCCTTTCAGACTTCAACTCAACACATGAAATCGTATACACATCATATAAATCAAATGTAATACAGGAAGCAAACATTCATGAGCATATCATTCAACATCAACATACAAAGAACAAACACAAAACCATGAATTTGAATCAACCTCTTCTATTAATCTAGATATCTGTACATGGGTGTTCTTACACATCTCTCTGCTTCCTTCTTCTATTCTCTTCTTCCTGATCTAATGTTACAATACACAATGAGGGTGTCTATATCCCATTTCCCTCTTGTGCTCTCAAACTGTCGATTCTGGAATTAAATTCTACCTACTTGCATTAACTACTATAAATGCCTTCTACCTACTAAGGACAAGAGAGAATGGCTCAAGGTCCGTTTACATTATACAAGTGTGCCTTTTCTTAATGAATTCATTTAAGTTCATGCAACAACTTCAAGGGAAATTCAAAATTTGTGCTGGCGCTTGTCCAGCTGTCTCTTGGCTTTTTGCACTGGCTCGATTGATGTTGGCGATGCTCCTGCAGCAAGTTGTATAGTGTTCCGCTGCTTATGCATGCTTACCTTCTTAAAAATATTTATTTCCTGTAG
Source organism: Picea mariana (assembly GCA_032191745.1). NCBI lineage: Eukaryota > Viridiplantae > Streptophyta > Pinopsida > Pinales > Pinaceae > Picea > Picea mariana. The sequence continues at coordinate 40,756 of JASDQU010012824.1, forward strand.
CTTTATGGCATAATAGATCACAAATCATGGCTATAAATGATGTCAAAGATTCCATACTTTCCTTGGAATACTTTTCAAATGTAGAATTTACTTCCTCATATTTCAATAATAAATCAAGAGCTTCATCCAATCTGCCCAAGTAGAAATGTGCCTTGGAACACATCCACCACCACCATAATTTGAAAAGAAACTGCCCCAGACTTTTTGATGAATTGTCATTGCATACCTAACTATCATTTTTTTCAAAGGAATAGTTTCTTTCTGCAAAATCCAATCTTTGCTTGCATACCTGTATGATCTCCTCATATTTTTGCAATATTAAAAGAGATAAAGATTTCAACTCGTGTAACCATTCAGAGTGTGGGATTATTGACAAAGATTCATTCTCTCCATGCAATGCATTTGCTACATCTCCATAATTTCTTGTATCTAGAAGCTCTGTTGCACGATTTGTATATTCCCATCCTTGTTGTGGCTTTCTCACACCCTCAGACGCTTTTGCTGCTATTTTCAGCTTCATCATATCTTTCACCCAGCGTAAGAACCCTTTGTACAATGCAACTACTGCCTCACTCTATCCAAGGGAAAGATGACAATTGGTGGCTCTAGTTTGAACTCTGATAAAGTTTGAATCAATGTTCATTTCCTTCTTACAATCTGCAAGTGTGTTTGTCATTCTGCCAACAACCATGCAAGTAGTTGCATGATTACTATAGCACATCATTGATGCCCAGATACAACTCTCTAATGTTTCATTAGGGGATACAATACTTTCCCCCCATGAATAATAATCATCTGCTTTAGGAAAGTCTCCATTCACATAATATTGATTTCCCCTAAGTTGCCATATTTCAGAAGCCTTCTCTTTAATATGTTGCATGTAGTTGATAACGCGTGTCTTGTTTTGATGACAGGTGTGCTTTGACTCTCATTCTTGGTGCTTAGTGTTGGGCTTTGTGTATTGTGTGGCTTGTGTTTGGTTCTAACATCTGACATGTGTTTTTGTTGATGCAGGTGCCTGGATCGACATAGCTCTTGGTGTTGAGCACTTGGATATTGGCGCTCGGCCAATATTTTTGCCAATTAAAATAATAATACTCCAAAAAGACCCGAAATCCATAATATATTCAAGACTGCCTAAAAGAAAAAACTTTTTCATATTTTCCCAAGCCGAAGGATTTATTTTAAGTTATAAGCCCAAAAATTTATTTAAAATTAAATAAAATGCTACAACTTCTAGTAATAATCATTTATTTTAACCGTTGTAAATCCAGGTACTAACATGACACATGGAACCATACAATTTCTCTCTTTGGAAAGGGAAACAAATCAGCAATTTTCGTGAAAGTTACCATAAATTTCTCTTGACACATAAAAATATGGTAAAACATGTGACAATGCACTGAACACATATTAAAATACTATAGGATGAAATTTTGTACTCAAAATGGATGAAATTTCATAGATACATTAGGAGAAAGGCCAATAGTAGGATGATCTCTAAATCAATGTTTTAAAAGGTATGTTAACTTAAATTTTTCATAAATTCTTATTGGGATGTCTGATTGAGGTTCTTCAAAATCTGTTAGAAAGAGAAAACATAGGATAATATACTGTGAAAGTGATAATAAATATTTGAGATCACTTTTCCCAATATATTGAGGTTTTAAGTTGAGTATTTGTGGTAGATCTCAATTAATAATCAATGACAATACCTATATTTAGATAAGACAAATATGAATACGAATTTTCTTGTGGAATTCTTTTGTATTGAAAATAAAGAATCCTTAAGTCCTATGTGGGAAAGAATATATTTTGAAGGAAAAATATAGTGATTGGTGGTACCTATAATGTAGATATAAACACTAGAGGCTCTAAGTGGGAAGAGTTTGAAAAAGTATTCACTGACAGATGGATAAATTCTATGGAAATGAAGGATATGTATAAAATTCAAGTTGAATTAAATGAATCAAAAGAAAATGTTTCCATTTTGTAGAAGGATAATGAATATCTAACCAAATATCTTATATAAAAGGAGACAAGTTTACCAAGATGGAATCCATTAATGAATCACTCATTAAGGAGGTTAAGGACTTAAATCAATAAAAGAGTAGAAAAATAAAGTTGGAAAATGATGAGTGAAGGGAAGAATTGAAAAACAAAGATGAATAATCAAAAGGTTACATAAGAATAATGAATAACTTCTTAATGATGTTAACAATGTGAAAAGGCATTTATGGGAGGAAGAATCAAAGATCATTAGTGAATAAATGAGTAAAACTCATTGAAGAATCCCTATATATTAATGATATGAAAGAAGAAATGAAAGAAATAATTGAAGAAGAAAGAATCCAATTGATGGAAGATATCACCATTCAACTTTAGAATGTGAAGGAAGACAATATTCAAGGTCACCAGAAAAGAATTGAAGAAGTTGAGATCCAGCTTGAAAATATTAAAGTCAAATATGATAGAATTATATCTAAGTAAGGTAGTATTAAAGACCAATATAAAACGATAGAGGATTTCATTTTACTTGAAAATAAGATGGATGACATGGGTGTGCAAAATGAAGGAAAACCATCACATGTGAAACCATATCGATACCTTCATTACCAAGAAAGTTTGCAATAAAGACAAGAATATTGAAATTGACATTATCAAAGAATAAGATGGCATAATCAACAAAATTCATTGAATAGGGAATCACAAAACCATTATTCAACAAGATATTATAGAAAACAACTACAAAAAATTGGAGAAGTCACCACAACAACACATGGAATCAAAGGAAGGGAAATTATGCAACACTTAGATGTCAAGGATTCAAGACAAAAATAATTGAGTTTGGATGGATTGATCATCATTGGTAGAAACAAGAAATAAGGTATATAAGGAGATAATATTACTTTTTTTTGTCACATCTAACACCCTTAATTACAAATATTTGAGGACAAATGTCTTTGGAGGGTACTACGATATGATCCAAGGGGGAGCATATATGGGGTTAAATGTATATGATATGAATCCAATGGGAGCATATGTGTGGTTAAATGTATATGTAATGGGGTAAATTTATATGCAGTAGTGGTCATCCTAATAAAGGGGTCACATGTGGAATGTATGAATAAGTATATATAGAGATCATGTAGTCATTATTGAGGAAGATGTGCTTTGGATGTGTGAATGTATTACGGTATTTCGAGGACTTTCTCCTATTCTTTAAGGAGTTATTGAATAACTCATATATCTTATCTATATTGGAGTTGTGCTCCACACTCACATTTGGTGCACATGATGTACACTCTAATTTATTATGATATTTTAAGGTTTTGTTACATAACAATGGAAATTCCTTAGGAAACACTAATCACACGTGAATGACATTATGAATTTTTGGTGATTCCTTTTGATTTTTGTAATGCCCCATAAACATTTGAGAGCCTCATGAATAATTTTTTCTTCCCCTTCCTATGTAGTTTTTGGATTGTATTATTGGATGATATCCTTCTTTATAGACAAACTCGGGAAGAACATGTGAGTATGCTGATAAATAACTCCAAATACTCTAGGATAACTAGTTTGCCAAACATTCCAAATGCATTGTTGTCACTTTTGATGTAGAATACTTGGGTAAATTAATCAATTGGGATTAAGTTTTAGTGGGTCATATGAAAATTTATGCTATGTAAAATTGTCCATATCCTAAGACTCTTAAATATTACATGATTTTGTAGGACATATGGGATAGTATAGGAATTTTGTGAAGAATTAAAGGAATCGATGTGTACTACACCCGCATTAGTAGTTCCTAATTTCACAAAGATATTTTACATGGAATGTGATGGCTCATGTATAGGTCTTGGAGAACTATTGACATAAGAGCCCCTCCCCATCGACATTCACTAATAAACAATTGTGTGAAATAAGTTTAATCATGTTTTCCCATGAGATTGAATGATGACCATCAATCATGTAGGAAATACTTGGTGTTTGTATCTAGCTTGTATTATCTAATGGAAAAAAAATTATCGTCACTAGAAAAAGAGACATGGGTAATTAAGATGCTAGGGGTATGATTATGAGATCATCTACAAGAATGGAAAGAGAATGTTGCACATATACTTATCTAGAAAATATCAACAAGGTTTTTTTTTTTATTTATCATTGCCAACACCATATTGGTTTGTAACAATCCACCAAGAATGGTTGGTTAGTGACATAGTAGTTCAAAGTATCCAATAAATTCAGGAATACGTCAACACCTCTAAGTGATATATTGGGTAGTAAGATACCTTATAGTATAAAGATGATATTTTTCTGGTGCAAATTTCTTCTTTTAAACAAATGGTGTTGGAGAAAAGTTGCATTACCCTACAATGGGTCACTCTTAGGGACCTAACCTCCCTAACCCCTCACGTAGGTAGAATAATATATTTCCATGTAATAAAGGCCAATATTAATAAGGCCTAGAAATAAGGAAGAATAAGTCAAATCTAAGAAGACCTAATAGAAGCTTCCGCTTCTAGAAGGATATTCCTCTAGATTTTTCTTTTGGATAGACATATTTAGTATAAATAGGAGTAAAGGGTATAAGAATTTTTTTCGTGGATATTATTGTAATAGAGCTCTACTCTGCTGGAGGTTTCCCCCTCGAAGAGGAAGTACTCTTTCTGCTGTTATTCTCGTATTATTTTGGTTTTGTTCTAGTTATATCATTATTGTTCTTCCATTTCTAGCTAAAATATTTATGTTTTTCATACTATTTTATATTTGGAATACTACAAGTGGTATCATAGCACTTTCCTTGGCAAAAAATTGTGGGTTAATTTTTTTCAGGGTAGAGACATATTCCAACGTCTTAAAGCTACAAAGACATGTTGTTACATGCATAAAACCATGGTCAAGGAGTCATACACATAGGAAATACAAGTGTTACTTAAGCTCACATCTGTTGGCCACCCTTGTAACCCTTGTTGGTACCCCTTCGAGTGGTAGTGCATCAGACATCACCTATATATGGATCGACCTAGATCTCCTGAAGCCCTCCATAGATAAATCGATCAACCACATGACTACTATATTTCCAGCGAGAACAAAAATTGGGAAGATATTCTCTAGTACCTGTGTAGTCAGGTAATATGGATAAGGGAATTTTCTAGACTCCTAAGTTGGTTCCCTGAGATATTGGTGTTACACCTCAAAATCACTCGACTGGATAAGTGTTGCACATGCCTCTCACTTGTCGCAAGTGTCACAAATGTTGTTGAATCGTGTTATCATAATGACGACACTAAAGAGGCACTTGAAACATATTATATGCTTGGTTTGAAGGAAGAAACTGGTTCACTGGAGTCAAACATCTCTTAACACCTAAGAAGGCTTCTTAATCAAGAGTTTGGAAGGGGAATGCTCCCCTAAAACTGCCTGATAAGTGCTGGCGCCCCTCTACCATGCTTTAGAGGTGTTGTAGCGCTTCTCCACCCCTTTGCAGAAGCGCTACTCAGATTTGAAGTGCTGGCGCTTCCCTTGGCCTTCTCTGGAGCGTTCTAGCGCTCTGATGCCTCTTTTGAGGGAGCACTCTCCATTCTGGGTAAATTGTTAGCCCGGTGAGAAGAATAAGGGGAGAATCATTCGAGTTTGGAAGGCGGTTGAGCTCGAATTCTTGGTTCTATCAAAAGATCTCTGATCCAAGGAGGAGGTTTCCAACTGGTTCTAAATATAACTCAAGTGGTTAGGCCCTTCCTAGCCTATATAAGCAAGCTCTATGGTGATGAAGAGGAAGAAGAATTGGATATGTGAAACTTATGATCTTGGAGGAAACTTGCAGTTAGCCAAAGAAGATTGATTAGTGAAGCTGTTGCCATCCAGGTCTTGGATCTTTTAGGCAAGGTTTAGACGAAGAGGACTTGACGAAGTTGTCACGTTCGCATCTACGATTGTAAGTAATGATGTCGTTATTCTCATTAATATGACATGCTTGGCCTGTTTCTTTCTAGTTTGTGTCTAATGTTACATGAACTTATCATTTAGTGATAGATCTGTTTTCAAGCTAATGTCAATAGAGTAAGAAGTGGTCGTATCTTGTTTTGCCCGCAGTTCTCAGCGAGGAGCGAAATATTGGAGCGCAACTCAGAGTGTGCAGGGACAAACATCGATAAAAAGGTACTTCTATCATCCTTCCTTCTCGTGTATTAGTTTAGATAGATTCGAAAGAAATTCAATGTCCATGTTAAGCACTTTTCTGTCTAGGGTTAAGGTCAAGCCCTAGAGGTTGATCTACTTGTCCGCAGGTAGATTTTCCTACAACAGAAACTGGCGACTCCACTAGGGCGATAGCCTTAATTCAAAAACCTTGTTTGGATTTGTCTCCTCATTGACCTTGTTCTGTCCCTTGATTGTTTCAGACCTGGTTTCCCCTCTTTGATTAGTTTCATGAGCTGATTGGCTCCTTGTCTTGTCACATTCAACATATTTGTCAAACTCAGATCTTGATTTTTGAAATTTTTTGACAATTCTGGGACTTTCAGACCCTGGCGCCCTTGACCTAGTGTTATCAGAGCGCCAACGCTTTTTGTAGCCCTACACAGAGCGATATAACGCTCTTTGCCCTTGGCAACAGAGCGCCAGCCTCCTTTTGGCCCAAAACCCTTCATAATTGCATTTTTTTTTTTAGGGTTTGCCTCTGTTGCTCTTGTGCTGAGTGATCTAGTGAGTCATTTCTTCTTCCTGTTTGATCTTGACATCGGTCTTGTTGAAGAACAAACACCTTTTCGATTAGATCTTGTAGCCTCCTTCACATATTGTCATTTGAGGTTTCCTGTTGAGTAAAGCTTGAAATCTATGCATTGCTTTTCTTTTCTCTTCAGTTGAGTAAAACCCTGGTGAAGGTCATCAATAGCTTGTAGGCCTTTTCATCTTGATTCCAGTCTAGTCATTGTTCTTCAGCTCTTGTTTTGGGCGTGAAATTTGTTTTCTCTTTAGTTGTTTCCTCTTTTCGCTTGTTCGTTTGATTAATACGAAGGGTCTATTGTTTGTGTTACTCTTGCTTATGCTAGTTTGGTTGTCATTCATACCAAGAAGATAATTAGCAAAGATAAGCATTGTGATTGCATTGATCATCATCCATACACAAACAGTAAAGATATCTTAGTGATTGATTGAGCATATTAGAAGTCATTTTAAAAGTTTTGCATTACATTAGAATTTGATTGAGAAGAGAATCATTTGAGAACATTCCGTAGTTGTGCTTGTTAGTGAAAGAACTCTCCCTCTCCCTTAGCTAGACATTTATCGAAAGAAAATGATTGCTTATCATGCTTGATGCACTCTTTGGGTCAAAGTCTTAATTCCATTTGTTTCACTTCCGTGCACCCCTTTTTTACGTAAAGAACAACCACTAAAATCAATGCTAATTAAAATTTATCTAGAACTTTTTCTTTGATAGAATCCTCCACCAACAGTAGAATAGGTGTAGTACTTTGGATCAGGGCTGTGAGCATAATTCTCCAAAGTTGTTAAAACAAACATTAGCATCCTGAGTTAGGGAGAGTAAATCCAGTTATCGTATAAGTCTGCCTGGGATCCCCCTCTCACACAGGGGTTACGCATGAGGTTGCATTAAGG
>JASDQU010012824.1:48431-63586 GCA_032191745.1 Picea mariana
TTTGTCCACAGCTCTCAGCGAGAAGCAAAAGATTGGAGCGCAACTCGGAGCGCGCAGGGACAAACGCCGATAACAGGTACCTCTATCATCCTTCCCTCTCATGTATTAGTTTAGATAGATTTGAAAGAAATTCAGTGTCCACGCTAAGCACTTTTCTGTCTAGGGTTAAGGTCAAGCTCTAGAGGTCGATCTACTTGTCCGCAGGAAGATTTTCCTACAACAGCAGCAACAATAGTTTAGGCTTGTTTAGCAGAACAAACTAGGGTTCTAGGCCGGTGGGCTGTCAACTTCTACTTCATGTACGAGGAGTTCTGGACCAAAGAAAGGGCGTTGGACATGTGGGGAGGCACATTACCAACGTGACTACCTAGTGGAGAGGACCAAAGCATCTGGATCAGCTGGACCCACTACCGTGGGAGATTTGGGCAAGGCCCATCAGATTCATGCGACGGTGAATAATCGCCAGACAGAGCACCAGTCGACTGTGGTCGAGACGTCAGGTACTGTCGTTGACTAGAAACTTTGTATTTTGATAGATCTAGGTGCTACCGAGAGTTTTGTTTCTGGTACAATGCTAAAAAGAATTAAGGTAAAGGTAGTCGAACATGACGAGTTTAGCTTTGTAGAAATGTCTTTGGGAGACAAACAAAAGGTTGGTGGGAAGGTTATGGGCTGTAGCCTTAACCTGGGAGAGTTTGTCACTAGGGACAACCTGTACATCACAACCTTAGGGTCTTATGACATCATTATCGGTATGGACTGGTTGGAATCACATGATGCGATACTCAACTGTAAGATGAAACGATTGAGCTTGGTCGATGACGAGGGATAGATACATGTGATTGTAGGTCAGAACCAAGGAGTTTCGCTGAGGTTCATCTCTTCCTTGCAGCTACAAAAGAGCATGTGAAAGGGATGTAAGATTTATGCAATCCTTGCGTGAAACGAGAAGGGAGTAACGGAAGGTCTAAAACACCTTCCGATGGTGAGAGAGTTTGCAGACGTCTTCCCTGAGGAGTTACCTAGGATTTCGCTGAAGAGGGAGTTGGAATTTACCATTAACCTAAAATCGGGAACTGAACTGATAGCAAGAACTCCTTATCGGCTCTTGACCCCAAAGTTACAGGAGTTGAAAATGAAATTGAAGGAGTTGCTGGACCTAGGAATTATACGTCCAAGTGTGTCACCATGGGGTGCGCCTGTTATCTTCATATGGAAGAAGGATGGGTCGTGGAGACTCTACATTGACTACTGTCAATTGAATAAGGCAACGATCAAGAATCTGTATCCATTGCCAAGGATTGATGATTTGTTTGATCAGATGAAAGGCGTAAGGATGTATTCAAAAATCGACTTGAGATCAGGGTATCACCAGTTACGGATCAAGGAGGACGACATCCCTAAGACCGCCTTTAAGATGAGGTTTGGACATTACGAGTTTACTATTTTACCGTTTGGAATGACGAACGCCCTAGGGGTATTTATGAGTTTGATGAACGAGGTGTTTCGCGAATACTTGGACAAGTTCGTTCAAGTATTCATTGACGATATTTTGATTTACTCTTAGTCGATGGAGGAGCATGATGAGCACTTGCGCATGGTACTACAATGTCTATGGGAGAACAAATTGTATGGGAAGCTGTCTAAGTACTCATTTTATCAATCGAAGATTCACTACTTAGGGCATGTCATCTCTGACGAAGGTATCATTGTGGATCCAGCAAAGGTCGAGGCTATTATGGAATGGCCTGTGCCGACAAATGTCCCAGAAGTGTGTATCTTCATGGGTTTAGCAGGATACTATCGATGGTTCATCGAGGGTTTTTCGAAGATAGAAAATCCAATCATGAAATTGCAGAAGAAGAACAAGAAGTTTGTTTGGAACGAGAAATACGTGGAGGCATTTCGGAGGCTCAACGAGTTGTTGAAGACAACACCGATACTAAGGGTCCCTGACATGGACGTGAACTTCATGGTATGAACTGACACATCCAAGGAAGGCTTAGGCAAATTCTTGATGCAATATGGTTGAGTGATCACATACATCTCGAGAAAGTTGAGAAGGCATGAGGAGAACTATGCGACACATGAGAACGACGATGACTGGTACAAAGAGGTCAAGGATTTCATCAGATAAAACACAATGTTGGTGCCAAGATTTGAAGGATTTACATTGGACGACGATGGATTATTGAGATTTAAAAATCAAATTTACAAACCACTCAACGACGGTTTAAGGAGTTTGATCCTAAACGAGGCTCATAGAGTAGTGTATATGGATCATCTTAGAGTCACGAATATGAGGGCAGACCTTAAACCCTTATTCTTATGGAAAGGAATGAAGGCAGACATAGTCAATTACGTGGAAATATGTCTAGAATGTCAACAGGTGAAGGCTAAACATAGACATCTGACATGATTACTACAACCACACATTATTCATGAATCGAAATGGGAGGTCATTTCGATGGATTTCATTGTTGGATTGCCGCTGATGGCAAGGAGACATGACTCGATTTTTGTGGTAGTCGAAACTCTGATGAAGACTGCTCATTTTATTCCTGTGCATATGACATATTAGGCACCTGACATAGTTAGAGTTTTCATCAGCGAGGTAGCGAGGTTACATGGCGTGCCTAAGAGGATTATATCCGATAGAGGATTGGTGTTTACAGGAAGCTTTTGGACTAGTTTCCAAGAGGCCTTGGGAGCCCTACTTAACTTTAGTACTGCATATCACCCATAAATAGATGGGCATACCGAGAGGAAAAACCAAATCTTGGAGGATATGTTGTGTATGTACGTGATGGACCAACAAAAGAGTTGGGAAGAATACTTGCCACTGGTAGAATTTGCATATAACAACAGTTATCAAAGCACCATTAAGATGGTGCCTTTCGAGTTTCTTTACAGGCGACCATGTCAGATGCCTTTGAGTTGGGATCGACTTGAGGATAGGGTCCTGGTGATACCTGAAGCAATACAAGAAATGGAAGACCAAATGCAAACCATAAGACAAAGGATAAAGGAAGCGCAAGATCGACAAAAGATTTATGCCGATGCGCATCCTGTCGATAGTAGTTATGAAGTTNTGTGGAAACCTTCGAGATTGTGGAAAGGAAAGGGCCCGTGGCCTATCGAATAGCCTTGCCTGATTCTTTGAGGCGTATGCACGATGTTTTTCACGTATCTGTTTTAAGACATTATGTTAGTGATCCTACACATGTTATTGACATGATTTCCTTGCAGGGATTGGACAAGGGTGCGCTCATGGTGGAGCCAATCCACATCCTAAACCATGGCATTCGACAACTATGATGTCAAACAATAGATCACGTCAAGGTCCAGTGAGACAACTATAGTTCGCACTTGACGGCCTGGGAGGACGCATGTGATATGCGTCAGCAATTTCCATTTTTGTTTGGTAGCTAGACCTATGATATTTTGATACACTTTATTTTGGCACTTACACACTGTGAAAGTTCAGGACAAAGTTTAAAACAAGAGGGGGTGCATGTAACATCCTGCTGTTGTGCACACTGAGTGAACTTATTCTTTGAGGACACTTGCATGCAAGTGATCCAGGTCATTATACCATTGGTTGTTTTGATTATGATTATGAGATATTGTGGATTTGATGATATGTTATTTTGTTGTATTTACATAGACAGGTGCTATTGACTGGGTTCTCCTGAGTGTGCAAGACTCTGGACGTTGTGGATGCTGAGGCATCGAAGAAACCCCTTGAACTCCAGATCGAGTTAGGGAGTGGACTGTTAGGGTTTAAATGTTGTTGATGTGACATATGTACATATGATTAGATATTATGATGTTGATTGTTATTGATGACATGATTTGTTGATGGATGCAAGATGATGATTTCTTGCCGACCAGACTCACATTTGGAGTAAAGGGGTCATGCACGACAACTAGGGACATTGAGGGAGAGGTGTGGTAGTAGCCCTGCCACAGACTAGTAGCACTCCCGCCATTGCTCGAACTGTAGGTTAACAATTACCTAGTTTGAGAAGACCCACGATGCTGTGAGGGAAGACTGTGACAGTTGCACACGATGATTCTAAGGGGCGCACAATAAGGCATGGTAATTATTCCTTAGAGGCCCTTAGTCTCCCACAAGATCACCTAATGGATTATTGACTCCAGGGGTTTAACGTCTACCAAATTCAGTCAAGAGGAGAGTGGAACCCTTGGATCACATAGTGGGTCTTGAAGGGCATGTCGTGCAAAGAAAAGAGAAAGAGGCGAGTGGCACCCTTGGAGCACGTAGTGCGTCTTGAAGGGCACGTCGTGATTTTAAATGGTAAGTTAATAAACCTAGTGCCTAGAAAACTACGCCTCCTTAGGATCTGGTCGGCCTTAAAATGAATGATGTGATAAGTAAAGTTTAATAACTATTTTTTACCTTAAGAACTGTCGCCAAGCCTAGTGAGTTGAAAACCTAGGTTTGAGTAGAACCTTAGAACAAAAAAAAAAAACTAATTAGACATATAACAGGAAGGGGGTAAAAGAAAATTCAAGCATTAATAATTAAAGTGGAAATTTTAATAAAGGTTTAATTAATAAAAGGGGCATTGGTTGTTTTTGTCTGAACCTGCTAATTCTGAACTTAGTTATAAAAAGGGGAAACTTTAAGAAAAAGGAAAACTTAAATAAAAGGGGGAAACCTAAAGAAAAGGGGGAACTTAAAGAAAAGGGGAAACTTAAAGAAAAAGGGGAATGTCTAACTTAGTAAGGAATCTAGCCTTTGGAACTTGCTATTTATGAAGTCAACTAGGAGTTCAGTAAGGCATAAGTCATTTAAGAATTGTAAGGGAATAATGGGACACCGAGGAGCGTTTTTAGGAACGCGTTTAGGTGGGTGAGGGAAATAGAAAAATTTAATTAATTAATAAAATTGATTTTTTGGTGCAACTAGGGGATCAAATGACATGTGTACGAGGGAGGTTTTTAGAAATTAATTAAATGAAAAAGGAATCTAATGAGGATTTTTGGAAACTAATGACTAAGAAAAATCTATAAAAAGGATGGCATAGGAGGACCGTGGATCACAACTGGCTTGCATAATATTACACTGCCAAATTTTATCTTGACTGAGTTTCTTTTGTGGGAGTTGGGATACCCATCTCGGGTAACGAGTGGTAGCTCGACCTTGCCAGGCGAGCTGGGAGATAAAATTCTCTGGTATTGTGTGCATGGCCCCTTTGCGGCTTGAGGGGCTTAGGGGGAAGAAGAGTACCCCTAGCATTGGCTAGGAGGTACCGGTGAGGTCTTCACTTTCAGCAAGCAAGAGACAGGAGGGAGCACAAGCGCAGAATAACAACCTCAAACTCTTCATCTTCAGTTACGGTAATCCTAAACTGAGATTGTACTCACGAAGTTTCAATTTAAATGTAGTTAATTTCTATTGCATACGCATTGCTGGGAAAATTTATTCAAGGATTTATATATATATTTTTTACTGAGATTTAATTAAGCATGTCATTGCGGTAATCCCATCTTTGTATTCGTTCCACCATGAGAAATTTTCCCAGGCTTATGCTTTCATCATTGTGTTATTGTCTCATTTTTCTACCTGGAAACCCTTGCTTGTAATTTATTGGAGTGATCCTTTCTTATCTAACTCTTTTCCTCCCGAGCGAACCCACACTCTGATTCAGTGGTTACATATGAGTTTTTATGGCACCTTCACACATAAATTCTATCTCTACCCCAAAAATGATTTCCCTGCCAGCCTTTTGATGTAGAATTGATTTAAAATTTATTCTCTTCCTTACCCACAATTTCTTACTCTCCAACAAGGTCTTCCTCTGCTATTGCACATTCTTCTCTGTGTTTTTTTTTATTGTTTTTAATACAAAGAAAATTGTGTTTTTATCTTCTGTTCCTTCATCCTTTAAGTTATTAGTCTATGCTTGAGAAGTTGTCCAGGAGCCGAATCAACTGTCTTTCACTCTGGTGTTAAAGATTTAGATTCAAATGCCCTGCTTTCTTGTTCATGGATAATAAGTGTAGGATCATTTCTCTTCCCAGCAAGGAATTCTCTCCTGGGAGTTTATTCCCTCCTTAGCCTTTGCGATTATTGTGATTTATTCTCTACAAACTCATGCTTCCACACAATGATTTGGGGATGTCTCTCCAATTCACCAAACATTTTATTTCTTTGTAGTTAATGTTGTTTTTACTCTCTACAATTTCGTTTTTAATTTGCACAACAAATCCATTGCTCGTACAACGAAAATTCCTCTTTATTGCTCAACAATTTTTGTGGTCTTTACTTAGCAGATTCCATTTTTCATCACCCATTGATTTCATACATTCTCTGCATTGATGGGGTGTAAACCTACGTTAATTTCCGATGCTCAACATTCCTAGTCTATCTCTGTGTTTCCACTTCCTTGACATTTATCTTAAACGAGTTTTTGAGCTTCAAATTTTGAAAGGTGGATGGCGAGGGTTTCTCCCAACATTTTCTTTTTTTTCTTCAAATCTTATTGTGATTCCTCCTTCCTCGAATGGCGGAATACCTCCACGTTTTTGAACCATTGCCATGTCGTTTTACCTTGCGATTTATCTCTAGGTAATACTGCGATTTGGCTAAGAATTTTACCCAAACACCTCTGCAATTTCATTGATGACCTCTACATTACCTTGCTTGGCGTCCAGTTAATTTCGCCCTGAAATTTGTATTTTTCCCTCTACAATTTCTGTTTCTTTCCTCTACGTTTTGGGATGAGTTCTGAGATCAATTCCCTTACCCCCTTGCCCAACAAATTTTGGGCTCCTTTACCCAGTCGTTTACCACTCCTTCACCCAACGATTCGTTCATCTCCCTCAACGAATTTAATGCTGTGATATCTGCGTTTTGCTAGCTATCTTTCCCAACCTTTACTTCTGCGTCTAAGGTAAGGGTGGAGCGTGATAACTTGCGGATATACCTCTAGGTTCTCTACCCTTCCAACAATATCAATGGAGGAACCTTCCATTCTTGACGGTTCTTCAACGAATCCTAGCTCTAGACCCTTTTTGGAACCTCTCTCTTGCGCGATCCTTGTGAGAATTGATGTAGTGGGTTTAAAAAGAGGGAACTTTCCATAGGTTGTGATCCATTTCAAATTCGGGCTAGAAGTTGAGCTCGATAAGGTTATGGTAGTACATTCAAAATGTTTAATTTGTTTGTGTGTTATGTTTCTGGTTTTTTCCTAAGAGTGCTTGAGTGGTGCCTTTCTTTTTAAATTATAACTTTTATTTTAGATTTAGAGTGGGCTCCAGGTTTAGAAATTGTGTCTTTGAAGCCATAGTTTCAAATCCAAAGGAGATAGAGTACCTACACCTCCCTAGAGTTAAATTTGAACCCTTTTTATTTTTAGCATTAAATTATTGAATATAACCCATTTAAGTGGTTAACCTTCCTAATATATAAATAGTATTTTATTTTTATAATTCTCCAACCCACATTTAACCCTTGTTGGAATGAACGATAGATATAGCCTCCTTCTTAGTCTTAAATTGTTGGGTAGAACACAAACTTTGTAAGGGTCTGGAGTATTAATGTCATTGGATTTACGATATCGTGCATGGATCCATATCTGACTTAAAGCAGGTAACTACTCTGAGGTGCATCTTTCCTCCCTTATGTAATTCCTCTCACTCTTGTATTAATTATCAAGGAAGAAGTTAAGTATAGTATTTTAGGTGGTGTATAGAAATGATTTAATGATTGGTCTTGGTCGTTGGATATAGTATCAAATTATCTTGATTGATTCATGTTGTCTTACTCATGCGCCTTGTTATAACATTGACGTGTGAAAAATAAAGTACTTATATTCTTGCACGCCCTAAAACAAAGTTGATGTCTAACGGTTTAGTAACTAGATTTCTCTTGCGCCTTTAGCCAAGGGATTGTATGGATGTATTAGAATTTGGTTACCTTATGCCTTAAAACAAAATTAATGATTACGTTTACGCTGTAATTTGATGAAGAAGGTTTTTTTGTGTAACTAGAATATATTGCACACTAATTTTGATTATGTAGGATGGATTGCATAACCAGTTGTTGTTGCGGAAGTGATTAAGTGATGCATGATTGCTTTCCTTTTTTCACCTTGGAATAATGTTGATTTTAGTGTATTTGAGTAACTGATTAATAGCTCATCCTGGAGAAAAGAAGATGTTTCCCTTACGCCTTGAAAATAAATACAATTGATTACATTGCGCCTTATCTTTTATCATTGTATGATTGATTTGTAATTAAAAGTCTCTTGTGCCTTTGAGAATTTAAGGTATTGAATGAAGTATTGAATCAGATTTAGACTTCTCTGCTTGCACACGTTGAAGGGGTCAATATAATGATTAGTCACTAGTGGTTACTTCTTGCACCATGAAAAATGTATTGTAACGCATGATTGTTGATATTGTATTTCTCGCTCGCCTTGGAAGTTTATGTTACATGTGTTGGTTTATTAGATGCTTTTTGCACCTTGATGATTGTTGATGATGTTATTTAGTGTAGTCATTTATATTCTTTATCTCAGTAAATGTTCGTAAATTGCTTCAAGTTCATGACGTGCTAATATGCTGTGATTTTTGTGTCGCGTGAAATTCATTCATTACGATATCGTCAAGTTGTGTTGCTATGACTCTATGATTGATGTTATTGTCCCAATGCTTAAACAAAAAAATGTTTACCTGGTGTACGTCGTATTTGTGTTGTAACGTCCGGGGCCGTTACAAGGATGATTAAAGATAATTACATAAACTAAAACTGCGTTATTAACAAAGTGGGCAGAAGTAGAACTAGTCTGGGACTATATTATATAGACAACAATGAGGTTTATTTATGATAATATACTTATAAGGTTTTGATGCCCCTTGTCAATAATCAATGATCAAGGGACCCACTTTTAAATCATACTATTGAGATTTTAATGTATGAATTCATGATTCAACATAGAAAGAGCTATGTTTGTCGCCCTTATCCCAACGAAGTAGTAGAGTCTATTTATGCGATTTTGATGGAAGGCCTGACCAAAATTCACAACATCAACAAGGATGAATAGGATGAAAAAGACTTGAAATTATTATGAGCATATCGGAAAACCCATAAAAATTAGATAGGTCATACCCCCTTTAAACTTGTGTTGGGACAAGAAAGCAATGGCTTGAATGAACTTGATGCCTTCAACAACAAAAAATACAAGTGTGCTTAAACCTGGCATGATGGAATCTATAGACGATAAACCAATATATATTATGACTTAATGACATGCACCATATTGTCAATAGATACAAACAAAGCAGTGGAATCCCACCATGATCAAAATATACAAAAGAATCAATTCAAGATTGGTGACCTCGTATTAGTATATGACAATAAAATTGGAAATCCCTAGACCTAGAACTTGCTTTGTCAAAGACATCATAGCTAATTGCTTGGTCCAATTAAATATAGTTTAAGAATTTATATTGAAGACAATTTTAAATGGGGAAAAATTAAATAGATACAACGCTTGAAGACCTCAATCTGTCTTTTAAAGAGAGAAAGAAAAAATATATAGGTTAGTTAGGATAAGGGTGGTTACCACTTTGTAGTGAAAAGGTTGTTGGTCAAATATCTAAACCCTTAACCATATTGGAAAAATGTTATAGTTCAAAGTTTACTATTTTGACATAAGCAAAGAAGAATGGTAGTTGACTAGTCAGATGAAGAGAAAGAAAAAGAAACAATTTAGGGAATGGAGTTTCACAAACAAAGAAGACCATCTATCATACAACTGGGATTTTAGGTAAAAAGAGATTAGAGGATAATCATTAAGGAGGGAAAAATAAGTCGCAAAGTAGTCTGATGAGATTTGGAGTAGAGTTGGGCTATGGAGAAATCAATGGGATGTTGTAGACGCTTATGAACCAAGATCGAGATAGTGAGCACAAAATATTCATTGAGAGAAAACATTGAAGGAGAAGATGGAAATTTGATAGAGGAGGAAACCCAACAAAAGTTGACATGACCAATTGACAAATAATTGACCACATATAATTTAACGAGGAGATAATAGGTTAAATAAGATGTAAGAGAGTTAATGGGAGATGGAATGTCCAAAAGAGGTTTAATGGAGAACCGATCAACCTTAAGAGAATTGTTGAAGCTTTTTGCACCCAAATTAATGGAATTAAGATCAATGAAAGTAGGACCAACAACGGTGGGATTAACGAGAAAAATGTCAACATAAGAAGAGTTGACAAAAATCAATTTGACCAGTGGAGGGGCAATGGAAAGCGAGTTAGTGTCACCTAAACCAATGAAATTTAGTTTGACCAGTGGAAGATTAATGGGATGTAAGTCTATGAAAGGTAAGAAGATATGCGGGAAGGATACAAGATTAAAGGAAGTATACATATTAAACAAATTAGTCATTCAAGCAGTAAATGAGGCAAAAATCAATAAAACACATCCAGTTAAGAAGAAATCCACAAAATTTTCCAAAAAATCACTATGTCCCCAAGAATCCCCAAATGACCGAGATAGAGAGAAGTCTATTAATATATTAAGAACCAATAAATGTGGTAGTGATAACGAAGATATGGGAATGGTAATGATTAGAGAAAGAGGAAAAACAATATCATTGTTTGTCATAGAAAATTGAGCCCAAAACTAGAATGGAGGTCATTAAAAACTCATAGATAGATGAACTAGGATGGGTTGCATAAAGGAAGAGATATAAAACCTGGGGTAAAATCAAGCCGTTGAAAAGTGAAAAGGAGAAATGGATAGGAAAAGTAATAAACATTTCAAAAGTCAACATTTGCAGGATTTTAAACATGGTCCAATTGATGTAATTTCAATGTTTGAAAGAGGAGTCAACAAAGTTTATTCCCTTTTATTTTAATGGTATCCATATTTTGTATTGATAAAATGAGGAATTACCCTGAAACTGATTCCATTAGACACATAATCAATCCTAAGGCCAACTAAGGAGAAAAAACAACACACACTAATTAATATAGGAGTCAAGCATGCAAACAAACCTTCTCACAAAGAAGCGCTAGTTGGTGATGGAATCCAACATCGCAGGATCGATGCGCGAAGGGGCTGAGTTTCGGTGGGTGGGAAAGTTATGTTGACAACTTTCTTAATGAACTAATGCCCTGGTGCAAGTTACCTCATCGAGTAGTGGGAAACCCTCCAAGGATTCTGAGTGAGTCTAGCTAATGTCGATCCCATGTACAACACCACCTTCCCTGTGTTGCCACCTTGGGTAGGAAGTCTAAAATATTATGGCCTCTATGGTACCACCTACTATACCAAAGCAGAGGGGGGACAATTGACAGCCGACACTAAGAACAACAAAGCAGGGTTGATTACTTTGTTGGCCCCAATGCAACCTCATGCTTGACCCTTGTGTTAGAAGGGATTCCCAAAGTCAGTAATATAACAACTGGGTTTCACTCCCTAACTCAAAGTTTTATGTTTGTTTAGTAGCTTTGGAAAGTTATTCTCACAATCCTATTACAAATCTCTACACCTAATCTAAGATGGGTTTAAAGAGCCCTAGAAAATTTGCTAGATAAATTTTAATTAGCGCTTGATTTTAGGCTGTTGTTACTCAAAGGAGTGGTCATGAAACTGTTGGCGTTTCAACTCGACTCTTTAAACCATGCAAAAGGAAAATGAAATGAAAGAATTTCAACTTCAATGAAAACTATCTATGGGAAGGAGCAAGAGGTTTTAAGAAAATAAATTATTTCTTGATAGATTACTATGTGTGCACTGCTAATGACAAAAAGTATGAGCTAATTATCCAGATAAATGGAAGCAAAATGACCCAAATTTTAAAAACACCATGCAAATGTCATAGTTCACTTAGTACACCTATACAACATTGAATCAAATGTCATCATTTCTAACATAGTAAAATTTTATGATTATAGAGACCACCATACACATCTTAAATACTCATAAGGATCACGGGGGCTTCACCTTGTTGAACAATATCTTATCACGTTTATTCATAAAGGGTTTTTATTAATTATTAACCCGCATGTTGTGAATAAATGTGTTCACGTCAAACACTGAAAAGAACAATGTTATAATAAAGAAAAAATGATACAAATCCTTGTTTCATAAGAGGAATGCCACATAAGGATTTCAAATTTTTATGTTATCTAGAAATTCTTAACCTTTCCAAGACATAAGAGGTGTTGACATGGTGATCTTAGTACCCAAGAAATCTATGTTCCTACAGAACAAAGGTTAACAAATTTTGTTAAGTAGGGAAGGGATAGTTGCAACAATTACCATGAGAGCACAACATTGAAGCAAAGGTGAAAGAGAGAGGAGACAAGAGGTGAAAGGATACCACACTAGGGTTGAACTAGTGAAGGAAAGAGAGGTGAGAAGAAACAACTATTATGAGGGAAGGTGAAATTTGGAAATGCTAGCCTACAACTAGTGAGGGCATTAGAGGTGGAATTATTGTGAGGTGACATGAATGAAGACATGAAGTGACGATGTTAAAAGGAACCATCAAAGGCATTGATGATGGTGATGTGATATTATCAATATTTTTGAAAGGAACCATTGAAGGCACTAATATTAATTGTAAGGTGACATTAGTGAGGGCATGTGCCATTGATTCTAGAAAGGCACCATTGAAGGCATGAGGTGAATATGTTAGCATGGGGATGGTAAGGGAACATAAGGAAACAATGTTAATTAAGCACAATCAAAGGTAGGAGGAGAGTGTTGAGAGGAAGGAATTTCATGGAAATAAAGGTGACCTTATAGCTATAGGCTACAGGATGAAACCGCCAAAGATAACCTCTTAGGGAAGATATAAAGGTAGTGGTGGCTAGTCTCAACTAAGGAATGCCAACTTGAATTCATCTCTACTCAAGACAATGAACTAAAGGGATACAATCAAAGATGAACGGATCAAGGAAATAGGTGGTCAATAAGAGAAAAGATAAGACAAGGAAGAGAGGAAAACCTTTCCCTAGGCATCTTAAAGATAAGGTAAAGAAGAGACATGAATAATAAAGGTATGATACGATATGATTAGGGGACTAGAAAAATGGAAGGGGGGAGAAAACAAGGAGAGTAGGTGTTACCCTAACAATATCAAGGTGATAATGGAGGATAAATAGATGGGTAGGATGTGTAGACCCTGTGTTAAGGATTCTAATGATATTTCCCTCAAATATACAATAGGTTTGTAGGATGTGTAGAATAGATGCACTCACCATTCAGGTTGTTGTTGAGATGTTCAAATTCAAGTACTAGCCTAAATTCTTGTTTTTTCACCAAATGCTTGATTCACATGTCTTAATTAATCTTTATAAACTTATTGTATTCATCTAAAATAGAATTGACCAAATTGTAGTTCAGAAAACTAGAGTGATTGCAAGCAAAGTAAGATACAACATTCATTTACATGATCTAGGTTCCTATTCATGCCCTCCTTGCCTCTAGCTTGAGAAGGTTCTACAATTCATTGCAATGAAAAACATTGTTGTTAATATCTAAGTAATAAATAACTGATCTAGATGGATATCGGTGGCCACCCACCTTTTCCAACTGGCTCAAAATCTGACAATTTTGGCAATTTACTATTTTTAGCAGTTTTAACTTCTGGGGCCATTTTGAGGGCTTAAATGAAGGTTTTTCAGAATAAATCTCCTCAATGATAGACAAAGGCATGATTGAGCCCCCAAAATGAATCTCCTTGATGATACCTTTCCAATGGGCTATCACACACCTAAAACGGAGATCGTATGCAAAAGTTACGACCCTAAGAAGTTGATGTACTAACTTACCCAAACGAGGCCCACATGACTTTTGGCGCTTCATCTCCTAGGGTTAGGTTTTTGGATGTCTAGGGTTTTTGGCATTCTTGATTATTGTAAAAAGGCCTTTAGAGCCTCATTTTAACCTTCTTCTTGTGAATGCGCGCTGCCGTCACATCTCTTCTCAGAGATAAGCCGCCACCATTCTAACAAGCTTGTTTTCACTGCATTTTACAGTTTTAGCTTATTTCGTTATTGAATAGAAAACCAATTTTACTGTATCTCTGTTATTTTGTGTTAAGCACCTATTAATAATCTGTATTCATTTTGTTCTGCTCATAAAATCAGGATCAGTGGTATCAGAACAGTCTGCTCCTTGTCGTCTTAATGCATGTCCCCAACGAGGTCGGAGTACAAAGAGTTGGGTCTCGAGCTTGTTTCTCTTGAGGAAAGAAGATCTCGCATGCCCAAGCGACCTCCTATGGAAGGAGAAAAGAAATATGACAGGACATGAGATCCTTTCAAACTGTTGATTGAAGAATCCCTCATGTAACAGAGGAACGAGATGATGGATAGTTTCACACAATCCTTCGGCGGCTACCAACAGGCGACGCATCTTCTTCGAATGGAGGCGCTGCCCCCTTCAAGGTACAAATAAACTTCGATATTCCTATATTTGAAGGTCAAATAGACACAGATGTTGTAGACAAGTGGTTGAATCTACTAGAAGGTTATTTTTCTATCCATAACTTTTCGAATAAAGAAAAGATTACTTTTCCACTCCTCAAAGCCGTTCCCCATGTCAAATATTGGTGGGAAAATTTCTGTGAGCAAAAGGAAACAGAGGAAACCTCATTATTTTTAGTCACGACCACTTTGGAATCCTCCAGGGATGCTATTAAGGAACAATACTACCCTGTCAGAAGTTATGACGACCTGTATACCAAATGGACCACACTGCGGCAAGAAAGAGACCAAGTAGTGCCAGATTTCACAAATATATTCCATACCTTGTGCACCAAGTTGGGTATCAAAGATTCAGAGTGACATCTAGTGCTCAAGTATCGTGGTTCTCTGCATAGATACATCCAGACAAAAATGGAATTTCTGGACATCTCGTCCTTGGGCATGACCTACCGATATGCCGTCAAAATCTAGCAGAAGCTCAAACAAAAGATGTGGCAATTTGGGCCTAGGAACTCCTCACAACAAAAGCCAGGAAAGGGCGGCCCCAACCCAATGAACAAAGGACAGAGAAAATATGGACAGTATCAGGACAACCAGTCCAAGCTGCAAGCAAAGAAGGACACCAGAAAGACAAAGAAAGATACCGGGAAGTGGTGCGACTTCCATAA
>JASDQU010012824.1:63651-86761 GCA_032191745.1 Picea mariana
TCACTTTGAGGTAAATCCACAATTACTTGCGTGGAAGCTTCTTAGTTGATTTCGGGCTTGATACCCTGCCCGTACGTTCGGATCGAACTGTCGACTGTTCCCGCCCAGGGGCTGACTGCGAATTGGTAACCTTAGTGGCCATAATCTTTAGGTTCTTACACAAGGTGACGGTGACAGGAAGTCTCACTGTACCTGGAGCAGACATTGGTCAAACTCACTCGGGCTCCTTGAAGGGTAAATCCACAATTACTTGCATGGAAGCTTGTACCAAGGCGTAAGTCCGTTAAGCAGGTCGCCATTGTAACTGTTCCACCCTATCCCCACCCCTTCTGGACTTGATCACGCGACGTTGGATTTCATCACCAACTAGTGCGGTCATCAAAAGAAGGTCCTGTTTGCTTGGTTGTGATTCTTAGATTTTTTTAGCGTGTGCTGTTTCTTTTACTTAGCGGACCTTAGGTCGAGTCAGTGTTAATGGCGTCGAATCATGGGAGTACCAATGGAGGAACCCCTTCTCCCGGGGAACCTTACACCTTTCCTTCGTTTGGAAACTTTGGTCCGCCATATGTTGCCACACTGAGTCTTCCAGGACTCACTATTGGATTACCATTTTGGTTGTTCCCCACTCCGGTGATCCCGAATCCTCCAAATGTTGCAGTTGCACCTAATACTTTGGATGTCAATACACCACCCACACACCAACCTCATGTCAACTTTTCACCTTCTTCACCCATCAAGTCTCCTTCCATTTCTCCTTCTTCACCCAGTGAAAGATCTAAAGCAAGTAGCCAGGTTGATCAGAAGAAGAAGAAACGGAAAGAGAAGAAGAAGAAGAGCCCGAAAAGGACCAAGGCCCCAACAACATCAGATGTTGGCTCTAAGAAACCAGTTACTATTAATAGTACTGGGAGTGTTGATGAGATCAACAAGATTGAAAAGAACAATCCAAAACCCAAATTCCCTTGCAGCCTTTGTAAGGGTGACCACTTTCTGAGGGATTTCTCTGGTCTTACCCAGGTCTTAGAAATGTGGTCCTCCACGTCATTGACCTCTGTTAGTCATGTCGATGATACCCCATCAACTAGTGATGTCCAGGTTGGTAAGAAGAAGAAAACTGNGTTCCCTTGCATGTTATGTAAAGGTAATCATTACTCTCACCTTTGTCCTCACATGGATGAGGCTTCTTCTCTTTTCGAAAAACTTCAACTTCCAAAAAGATATCGTAAGATTTCCTCCAACCCTTCATTGGTTGATGGACTGGTCAATCCAGTTCCATCCCCGGTCAGTCCGGTTGATCAGGTGGTCAATCTAGTTTCCTCCTCGATTGAACCACAAACCCAAGTAGCTGATCCAGCTCCGTCATCAATCAGCCCCACTCTTCATCAAGAGAGTGACACCAAATTGGTCGATCCGTCTCTACCCGTCAACCCCATTCTTCCCTTGGAGAATGAAACTAAAGTGGTCAATCCGTTTTTGTCACCGGTCAATCCCACTCTTCATCAAAAGAGTGACACCAAAGCGGTCGATCCGATTCCACCCGTCGACCCCATTCTTCCCTTGGAGAATGAAACTCAAGTGGTCGATCCCATTCCTCCATTGAGGAATGCTAAAGTGACTGATCCAGTCCTTTCCTCGGTCAGTCCCACTCTTCCTTTGCAGAGTGCCAATGTGGTCGATCTAGTTTCTCCATCGGTCGATCCCATTCCTCCGTTGAGGAATGTCAAAGTGGCTGATCCAGTCCCTTCCTCGGTCAGTCCCACTCTTCCTCTAAAGAGTGCTAAAGTGGTCTATCCAAGTCCACCATTGGTTGATCCGATCCAACCATCGGTCGATCCTACTCTCCTTCTAGAGAGTAAACCCGATACTGCCCATGTTTTTCTTGTTAATACAGACTCTATCGTGCCTGGGGGCATTCCTCCTCCTCCTATGGAACCCCCTCCAAGTAATGAGGCCATCCTTTTTGATTGGGGTGCGCTAGCTGGACCTCGTCTTCCCTCTCACATTCCTTTTCAGATTACAACACAGGTTCGTGGTCTGGACGTTCCTCAAATGCTGATAGATGAAGGCGCGTCCGTTAGTATTTTGTCTTCTGTTGCTTGGTACGCTTTGGGTTGTCCACAACTTGCACCGGTTACACATAGTCTGTTAGCTTTTAACAGAGGAACTAGCCAACCTTTAGGGATCCTTCCTCAGTTTCCTGTAACTTTGGGAGGGAAAATTGTCTTTATCGATGTCATGGTAGTCCGAGACCCCTTGGATTTCTCTTTACTGCTTGGGCGGGATTATGTCTATGCTATGAAAGCTATTGTATCCACTCTTTTCTGTGTGATATCTTTCCCTCACAATGGAAGAGTTGTGACTATTGACCAACTTTCATTCATCGGCCCCGACTGGGTTACCTCTCTAAGTGGTTCTTATATGCTGACAGTATCACCCCTGCCGCATGTCAATTATGTGGCGTTGTCGCCTATGACCTCAACTTCCAACGATTTGGATCCAGTAGTTGACATGGTGATCTCTTCGGTAGGGTTATTGGAGCCTGATCTCCTTACCCCTATCGCGGCCCTCGACCTGTGTCCCTCCTCGAGTGATTATCTTCCATCCAGTGAAGATCTCTTGGAAGCCATGACCAAGTCTTGTCCCTTGACATGGTATCCTTCCATAGTGTTATCCTCTTGGAAGCCGTGATCAAGAAGAGCTCACGAGCATAGTTTCTCTTCTCTGTGGCAAGCTCGTTAAAAAAT
Source organism: Picea mariana (assembly GCA_032191745.1). Lineage (NCBI taxonomy): Eukaryota > Viridiplantae > Streptophyta > Pinopsida > Pinales > Pinaceae > Picea > Picea mariana. Next base: position 66,396 of record JASDQU010012824.1, read on the forward strand.
GAAACAGAGGCCACTAGCTTTCATGCTGGGGGCATCACGAGCATAGTTTTTCTTTTCCTGTAGCAAGCTCGTTAAAAAATGAAACAACAATCTGGGGATCAAACCTGGAACCTTGAGCATAGTTCTTNCCTGTGTCAAGCTCGTTAAAAAATGAAACAATCACCTCTCCCTTCAAGTTGAGTCTTTCACCAGATCTCGTAGATGTCGAGTCGAGTCTTTCGTTAGGTATCATTTTTGGACCTTCATTTCATCCACCTGTATCCTTTTTCTCCATCTAGCACAGAAATTGGTGACAACCTCAAAGTCAGTGAATGAATTGAAGCTTGGGGGGGCATGTCTCCAACCTTTGATGATCATTTTGGAGCTAAGCCACCAGCTTTCAAGCTGAGGGCAAACCGAGCTTAGTCTTTGTTCTTTCTCGTGCTCGTAAATACATGAGAATGCAACCGGGTAAACTTTTATCAATTTTTCGGACCCGTACGGATACGAACACACAAAAAAGGAACCCCCCTGGAGTCTCCTTTAAACCCTTTTCAGACTCTCTAAATATGAAAATATTGTCGAGTGATCTTGCTTCCTTTCACACTCGTTAAAAGGTTAGAAAGGGCATCTGGCGAGCGATAGTTTAACCCTTTTTCGGTCTCGTTGGACTACTGTACGAAAAAGGAACTGAGAGAGTTCCCTTTTAAGTGCTTTTCCAAACTCTATAATCTCGAAAAACCTTCGAGTTTTCTGTCTTTGGACTCGTTAAAGCACACATCGACAGACCCATATGGGAACGAGCCCTTACTTCTCCTGGCTCGTTAAACAAAGGAAGAGGAACTTACCGAAGGTGAGTTATATCGAGCATGTGTTATCTTCCTCGAGCTCATTAAAACAAAAAGAGGTACTCATCTATCTGGATGGGGGAAAAATTGAAAGGAGAAAGCCAAGCAGTCTCTTGAGAACGCTATCCAGTATTTCTTAGAGTCACCCTTGAACACGACACTTTGTCATGTTGCACATATCATAATCCGTTGAACCTCTGTACTGAGCCAATCCTCTGAGTTTCCTTTCGCTCCTTTGAGTCACCCGACGTAAGTCACGGTACCCATTGCATAGTTTTGGTCCATGTCATGTTTCGTTGTTGTGCCTCAGTGTTCAAGGGAAGTGTCTACCTCGACAGTCAACCATCCCAAATATCCTGCCTCAAAACCCATGTCAGTCCATGTTCGCTTGATCTACCAATTACACCTCTGTGTCCGTTTCGTGTCATTGATGAGGGATACATCAAGGCCCTCCCTCGATGAGTCTATTCCTTTCGACTTCAACACATTATCCGGGAATTAGGCTTAGAAACCATTTAGTACTTTGGGACCTGCATGCCTCAATGGCAGGCCTCCTCACATTTGACAGTGGGTTTACATCATAGACCTCTGATCGAATGATTCCACGAATGTTCGACTTCAGCCCATCTATTCACGTTCAGTGGAATGTACTTGGGTAGCTTGGGAATCATTGACATTAATGGTGATCTCCCTCGCACTTGTTAATGGTTTACCTCATTGACCGGTAATCAAGTGGTTTCTGCCATGTTCGACGCCAAAACATCTATTCACATGGTTAGATCCGTGCCATATTGGGATTGGTATGAAGACCCTGGGGTGAGTAATTCACTTTGATATATGCCTCTCCCAGGTTGTGAAGGAGTTTTGGACTAAAGAGCACATATACTGTTACATAGATCCACTTTGTATTGGTCGTGGATATGTCTTGTCATCCCGTAGATCCACTATGTATTCTTCGTGGCTACGATCATTCCATGTCATCAGTATAGATCCACAGTGTATTTTCGGTGGCTATACCTTTTTATCAATACAATTATGGATCCGCGGTGTATGCTATGGTGTCCATATCTTGAAATCTTGATCACCCAAGCATAGGTATGCCTTCCTTGGGTTTTGAAATATGTCATGATATTTGTTGGATGGTTGTGTGCAGATTTCGTCAGGTTCTCCGAGTCTATACCCTTGCTTGAGTATCTACAAAGTACTTCAGTCATCAGTCTGCATCTTCTGACTTCATACTTTGGGGGGCATTCTGTTACACCTCAAAATCACTCGACTGGATAAGTGTTGCACATGCCTCTCACTTGTCGCAAGTGTCGCAAATGTTGTTGAATCGTGTTATCATAATGATGACACTAAAGAGGCACTTGAAACATCTTATATGCTTGGCTTGAAGGAAGAAACTGGTTCACTGGAGTCAAACATCTCTTAACACCTAAGAAGGCTTCTTAATCAAGAGTTTGGAAGGGGAACGCTCCCCTAAAACTGCCTGAGAAGTGTTGGCGCCTCTCTACCATGCTTTAGAGGTGTTGTAGCGCTTCTCCACCCCTTTGCAGAAGAACTACTTAGATTTGAAGTGCTGGCGCTTCCCTTGGCCTTCTCTGGAGCGTTCTAGTGCTCGTATTCCCCTTTTGAGGGAGAGCTCTCCATTCTGGGTAAATTGTTAGCCCGGTGAGAAGAATAAGGGGAGAATCATTCGATTTTGGGAGGCGGTTGAGCTCGAATTCTTGGTTCTATCAAAAGATCTATGATCCAAGGAGGAGGTTTCCAGCTGGTTCTAAATATAACTCAAGTGGTTAGGCCCTTCCTAGCCTATATAAGCAAGCTCTATGGTGATGAAGAGGAGGAATAATTGGATATGTGAAACTTATGATCTTGGAGGAAACTTGCAGTTAGCCAAAGAAGATTGATTAGTGAAGCTACTGCCATCCATGTTGTAACGACCCAAAACTTAAATTACACAATTAAAGATTCAAAATTTTTTATTAATTAATTAGAAAGAAAGTAAAAGGATTTATTTTTTTTGTGTTCAACTGAAAATTCATTAAATATTATGATAGAGATTGGACAAGGGAAATAAATACGTTTGATTAAAAAAAAAAATGAGAGAAAAACTGAACCCGGGAGGAAGGCGTACGCTACCAGGAAGCGTGCGCAGGGAGAAAAGCCCATAAAATCCCAAGGAGATTAAAATTTTAATGAAATGCAGGATGAGGGACGAGGGTGGTTGGTAAGGAGTAACTGCGTGCGGTGGTCGGGATGAATAAGGCGGGGAATGAGGGGGATGTGCGGGCCATTTCGGAGGTGGATGGGCGCAGGAAAAACGATTTTTGCCCTTTTGCCAGGAAGTCGAGAGCTGGACTGGGGGGTGTGTGTGCTCAGAGAGAGACACAGGACTTACTGGTTGTATCTTATTGATCAGGGAGGCACGTGTTGCTGGAGGTTTTGGGCTCGGGGGCCAGGATATCCGTTGATATCCTGGAGCTAGGTCGTTTTCCTAGTTGGCAGGGTGGACAATAGTTTTGGGCCATTATTTTCCTGTTTGTGGCAGGGTTGATCTGTGTAGCAGAGAGCGGAAAGGCAACAGTAAGTAAAGGGGCAACAGAAATTAGCATCAGATCCAGGTACTTGGTTAAGTTTGTATTTATTTCTTTCTGTTATCATTTCAATATTTATTGAGAATTTCTAAGTTGCTGTAGTTGCTGTTATAAAAATCAATATTATGCTATGATGTTATTGTCTCAGTTAGGAAATAATTTTGCTTATGAATTTTAATGATGTTTAGAAATATTTTAGGCTGTTACACATGTCTTGGATCTTTCAGGCAAGGGTTAGACGAAGAGGACTTGACGAAGCTGTCACGTTTGCATCTACGATTGTAAGTACTGTTGTCGTTATTCTCATTAATATGACATGCTTGGCCTGTTTCTTTCTAGTTTGTGTCTAATGTTACATGAACTTATCATTTAGTGATAGATCTATTTTCAAGATAATGTCAATAGAGTAGGAAGTGGTCGTATCTTGTTTTTCCCGCAGTTCTCAGCGAGGAGCGAAAGATTGGAGCGCAACTCAGAGCATGCAGGGACAAACGTCGATAAAAAGGTACTTCTATCATCCTTCCTTCTCATGTATTAGTTTAGATAGATTCGAAATAAATTCAGTGTCCATGTTAAGCACTTTTCTGTCTAGGGTTAAGGTCAAGCCCTAGAGGTCGATCTACTTGTCCACAGGCAGATTTTCCTACAACAATTGGGATGAGTACTATTGTTGGACCCCGCATGTATATCAGAGAGATATAGAACATGGAAAACCCTTGTCTGTACACACCCTGCATACCCTAACCCTTGGGACAGAAACAAAAATAGAAAAGACAAGATTTATTGTCACAAAATTATGCCTCCTCCATTCGGGTTGTGAAATTACTACACATTTCTTCTTGTTAATAATTTGGGCATTTTAACACTACAGTATTCTTGGAAGGAGTTATAAGAAAACAAAAACAAGTCTATATCCTATTGGCACCATTATTTGAGCCATATCCCATTGGATTCCTCTCTTCTTCCTTATCACAGTCATACCTATCATTTTTCAGAAATTTTCTTTTCCTGTGGACCCAACCCCCTTCCAACACCCTTATTTGGGACTTACCCCATTATATTCCCCTCATCGCATTGATCAGCATGATATGCTTCACCCATAATCCATTTTCTGTGTGGTCCCACCTGCCCCTTTTCATTTTCCCTCTTCATCATGGCCCACACCTGTAGCCAAGAATTGGAAGCTTACTTCAATACCTTGTCCCCTAATTTCATAAAGACCCAACAAGAAGTGAGGCAGCTCAGTGCTAATTTTTCCACCATCAATTAAATCATGCATTCCTCCATCAACACCAAAATGGAAACCATCAAACAAGACCTCGCTACCCAACTTGCATCCTTCACTACCCAGCTTGAATCCTTCACTACAATGATTTGCGCTAAGATGAATATTCATGTAGATCTTCCCTCATGTGACCCACCTTTGCACTTCAAAGGTGAAACTTTGTTAAGCCCTAAATAGTGGCTCATTACCCCTTAATTTGGGCTTATTACATTATTAATGTTATTTTATTTATGTCGGCTTGATTTTATTAGTTGTAATTGTACCTCCTAGTCTTCTATATATACCAAGGAGACATTTTCATTTGGAATCATCTTGTACTTGAACATTTATGTGGTGTATAAGGAGGTTTCCCCTTCGAAGAGGCTTATTATCTGAAATTATCTCTTTTTCAAGGCGTTGAGTACTTATTCAAATGTTTTTCTATGTTATATTGATATTTGGTTCTTAACATATGGTATCAGAGCTCAAGCTCTTGGGGTTTCGCTGCTACATCTTAGACACCTTGGAATTTTCACTATAATTTGTTTTCTAAAATGTTTCAGAAGAAATGGCTTGGAGGATATTTAGTATATGGATCAAGGTACATTGGGTTACAATTTCATCTCCTTAGGCCTTACACTTTTGGAGATACAACCTGTGTAAGATAGGGTTCTCGAATCATCTTGAATTGAGTCATTTTGGAATTTTCACTACAATTTTTTTTTATGTAACGTTTCATACCCTGAAATATGAACTCTATTCACATAAATTAGTAAGGTATATATGGTAAAAAATTCAGCTTCTGGGTCATCTTACATTTGTAGATACACCCTGTGGACGATAAGGTATCTGACTAGTCCTATTGACTAGTCTCAAGCAGGTGTTATAGGTAAAACAATCATAACTTATTCCTAGAGTATCCAAATTGAGTGAGGCTAGTTGCATTGGATAGTGGATAGTCCTTAGTATTTCTGGTACAAGTTTCAGAATTTTATATCAATTAATTTGTGCGGGGAACGCTATGCAAGTGAGATCTACTGGAAAGGCCAAAATTCATAAATTTTTGGGGAAGTTACCATAAATTCCACTTGGCTCATCCAATTTTGATTAGACTTGTGGAATTGCAGAGAAGAAATATCAAAGAACTATAAAAAATAAATTTCCACACCCAGAAGGGCCGAAACTTTGGAGATATAGTAGAAGAAAGATTGTCTAGCAGAACCACCTCAAAATCAAGGTTCAAAAGTGACACTTGGCCAACATGCCACCCAAAAAGGGAAATTCTACACCAAATAAGCCTCCAGACAATCCTACTTGGACTCTTGATGAAGGTGAATAAATGTGTAGGGACATAACTGAATTACAAAAGAAGACAGTGACAAAAGATGAACTACAAGGGATGATGGATTCAACTGAAGCTAAATTGGAGGCAATAATGGATACTAACATGGATGGTTTAAAAAGGGAGATCATGGAAGGATTGAAAAATTTCCTAATAGAGAGGACACCTGAAAGTGAAAATGTATCCCATGAAATTGATGATGAGGACACAATGAAGATGAATCGAGAATGGAGAAACTCCAACTTTGGGTTGAAGACCAACCACGTTCCTAAGATCGATATGAGGAAGTTTGATGGCAAGTGCCCAATCACATGGATACTTCAGAGGGAGCAATTATTTGATCTACATAATGTGTCACATACACAAAAGGTATGAATTGCTTCTTTATATTTAGAACCCAATCATTCTGTATGGTATCGATGACTTTGTTCTCACAAATCACTCGTCACTTGGAAAATTTTCATGGAAAAAATGATGGCACACTATGAGGATACAAGGAGAAATACCTTCTTTAGCCAATTGATAAATCTCAAGCAAAAGGGTTCAGTTACAGAGCACATTGAGAAATTCCAAAGATTGAATATAAAGGTAATAGATATTCTAGATGAGCACTTGATTGATGTATTCATAGGAACTTTAAAGGATAACATTCAACATGAGGTTCGCCTTTTGGAACCCAAATCATTGGAGAATGCATTTAGGGTGGAAAGAAATGTTGAAAGTAAAAATATAGCTATGGCTACTAGAAGGACCAATCCTAACATATATAGAGATAATAATGCTCCTTCTTCTAAAACACCTCAATGTACAAGGTTGACACCTCAACAATTGGAGGAAAGAAAAGAAAAAGGTTTATGCTTTAATTTTGACAACAAGTACAGTAAGGGACATAAGTGTGTTGAGAAGAAATTATTCTACATAGATTGTGAAGAGGAAGAAGAACAAGAACAAGAACAAGAACAATAACCATCTCAAGATGAAAACATAGAAGCAATCTTGTCTGAAGAGTTGACTCCCACGATATCATGTAATGCATTGGATGGAATTATCACTCCTCAAACCCTCAAGATTGAAGGATATATCAAAAAGAAAAAGGTAATAGTCCTAATTGATTCTGGTAGTACTCATAATTTCATTCACTATAAATTATCCAAAACTCTCAATTGCTTTGTATATCTAGTGCCAGAGTTTCAAGTAATGACTGCAGATAGAGGAACTATCAATTGCTCAGGAAAATGCAATAAGATCAATCTTACTATGGGGGAATATGCAATGAATAGTCCAATGATTGCTATATCCATGGGTGGTGTTGATGTTGTACTAGGGATACAATTGTTAAAATCATTAGGAACATTGGATTTTAATTTTCAAGAACTTTTCATGAAATTTTCATTGGAAGGAAAAGAAATCGAGGTAAGAGGTATCACAGGGAAACCTAGTAAGGTGATAATCTCTAATGGCATGACAATATTATTGAAAAAGGGGCATCAAGGTGTTATTGCACAACTATGCTCACTAGATGTTCAAACATCTAATCCATCTATTCCTATAGATCTCCAAGGGATCATTGATAAGCATTCCAAAGTATTTCAATATATTCCCAAAGGTCTTCCACCCACTCGAAATCATGATCATGATATTCACCTAATTCATGGGAGTGTTCCTGCTAACATCAATCCATACAGATACCCTTATGCCCAGAAGAGTGAAATTGAGTGCATGGTTGAAGAAATGTTAGAGGATGGAATTATTAGACCTAGCCAAAGTTATTACTCTGCACTGGTGGTAATGGAATTCAAGAAAGATGGCTCATGGAATATGTGTCCAGATTATAGAGAGCTCAAAAAGATCACTATTAAAGATAAGTTTCCCATTCCCTTCATTGATGAATTGTTAGATGAACTACATGGAGAAATCTATTTCACAAAGTTGGATCTTCGTTCAGGGTATCATCGAATTAGAATGAAGGAAGAAGATATCCAAAAAACAACATTCCGAACTCATGAAGTTCATTATGAATTTTTGGTCATGCCTTTTGGACTTACAAATGCACCTTCCACATTCCAAGGGTTGATGAATTCCATTTTCAAGCCCTTCCTTTGAAAATTTGTGTCAGTATTTTTGGATGATATACTAATCTATAGCAAGTCTTGGGAGGATCCTGTGTGACATGTTGACAAGGTGCTACAAATACTAAAGGAGAAACAACTATATGCCAAACCATCCAAATGTTTCTTTGGGGTGAAGGAGGTAGAGTATTTGGGTCATACTGTATCTCATGAAGGTGTCAAGGTAGACCTTAACAATATTAAGGCCATGATGGACTGGCCGATTCCCAAAACATTGAAGAATCTTAGAGGATTTTTGGGTTTGACAGGTTACTACCGCAAGTTTGTTCGGCACTATGGAAGAATAGAAGAGCCTTTAATGACACTAACTAAGAAGGATGCATTTTCATGGACTCTAGAGGAAACTAAATATTTTGAACAACTTAAAGAGGTGATGTGCAAAGCTCCTATCTTGACCACTCCAGACTTCACAAAAAACTTTATTATGGAATGGGATGCCTCAGGAAATGGAATTGGTGTTGTCCTAATGCAAGAAGGAAGGCCCCTGGATTTTGAAAGTCAACCACTCAAGGGAAAGGACTTACACAAAACCATTTATGATAAGTAAATGATGGCAATACTACATGCATTGAAGAAATGGCGTCCTTACCTAATAGGTAGGCACTTCAAGGTCAAAACAGATCATGATAGTCTTAAATATTTCTTGGAACAAAGACTATATTCAGAAGAACAACAAAAATGGGTGACCAAGATGTTGGGTTATGATTTTGAAATCATCTATAAAAAATGGAATCAAAATGTTGTGGAAGATGCACTCTCAAGAAATGATGAAGATGTTGAGGCCTTTCTCCGTGCTATCTCGATCATCCAACCCGATTGGATAATAGAAGCAAGGGATGGATGGAAGAATGAAGAAAAAGTGTGAGCTCTCATTCAAAGGTTGCAACAGGATTCCAATGCATCAGATACATTTACATGGAAAAATGATTCATTATGGTACAAAGATCACTTATATTTATGTAATAAATCCCAACTCAAACAAAAGGTACTATTGGAATTTCACACCTCTCAAGTAGGAGGGCACTCAAGATTTTTGAAAACCTACAATAGGGTCAAGAAGGAATTTTTTTGGGATGGCCTTAAAACGGATGTTCAAAGGTTTGTCACAGAATGTTTGGTTTGCCAACAAAATAAGCTGGAAACAATTAAGACCCTAGGTCTTTTACAACTGTTAGCCATCCCAAGTCAGTGATTGGAGGAGGTTTCCATGGATTTCATAACAAGGTTACCAAAGTCTGAAGGAAAGAGCGTCATCATGGTGATTGTTGATACACTCACCAAGTACACACACTTTTGTGCACTCCCTCATCCCTTCAAAGCCAATACAGTTGCCACTGCATTCATGGAGACAGTTCAAAAGATACATGGCAGCCCAAAGATTATTTTAAGTGACAGAGATCCCATCTTCAATGGACATTTTTGGACATAATTATTTTCTTGTTTGGGTACTCAATTGGCTCATAACTCATCCTATCATCCTCAATATGATGGAAAAACCGAGATAGTGAACAAATGTCTAGAAGGATACCTTCATTGATTTGTCTCTGATAAACAAACACAATGGTTCAAATGGTTACACTTGGCAGAATGGTGGTATAACACTTCTTTTCATACTACAACAAAAATGACACCATTTATGGCACTCTATGGATACCACCCTCCTTCCATCACTTATTATCTAAAATAAAAATCTAAGGTTCAAGAAGTGGAAGATCGCATCGAGCATAAACAACAAGTTTTCCAAATCTTAAAGGACAACCTGACCATGACATATAATCGCATGAAACAACAAGCAGATCAACATCACAGTGAAAGAAGTTTTGAAGTAGGGGATTGGGTGTTTTTAAGACTACAACCATACAAACAAATGTCCCTTAAGAAATCCAAGAAGGATAATAAATTATCACCAAAGTACTATGGCCTCTATAAGGTGTTACAAAATATTGGTATTATGGAATACAAATTGGAGTTGCCTACATCTTCACGAGTACACCTAGTTTTCCATGTTTCATGCTTAAAAAAGGTTATAGGTGACAAGATCCTAGTTCAAACTATATTTCCAGAACTTGACGAGGAATTAAAAATCATATTGGAGCCTGAAGCCATCACTGACAAAATAATTCGCCAGCTGAGGAATAGATCCATTTCAGAGTATCTCGTTAAATGGAGGAAACTACCGGCTGAAGATTCCAGTTAGGAAGATGAGTCTTTTATAAAGAAGCATCCATAGTTACTCAAGTGTTACGGAAAACACTTGTCTCAAGGGGAGGGGCATGTTAATCCCTAAATAGTGGTTCATTACCCCTTAAATCGGGCTTATTACAATAGTAATGTTATTTTATTTATGTCAGCTTGACTCCATTAGTTGTAATTGTACCTCTTAGTCTCCTATATATACCAAGGAGACATTTTCATTTGGAATCATCTTGTACTTGAACATTTATGTGGTGTATAAGGAGCTTACCCCCTCGAAGAGGCTTATTATCTAAAATTATCTCTTTTTCAAGGCGTTGAGTACTTATTATGAGGTTTTTCTATGTTATATTGATATTTGGTTCTTAACAAACTTCCTTTAATTTATGTACCTTTTGGCCCCATCACTTTGAGTGTGACCTATGCCTTCTACATGTGGATATGAACAAATTTGATGTCTTGTATCCTACTGGTTGGGTAAATCAAATGGAACATTATTTCTCTTTGTATGGAATTGTAGATGAGCTGTCAAAACTATGGTATGATGTTCTCCATATAGATCAATAACATTTTAAATGGTGGCAATGGAGACAAAATTCCTTCCAAGGGTATGTGTCTTGGACACAATTTGTGGTAGATATTTATGAACGCTTTGACACTGACACCAACCCTTTAGGTTGTTTGAAAAATTTGAAACAATCTAGCATAGTGGAAGACTTTATATTCTCTTTTGAGTGATTGTCTTTCCATACATAGGGAATATCTGATGATTTTTTCTAAGAATTTTTTATCAGTGGCCTCAAGGATGATATTTGTGCCCATGTCCTCATGGCTCGACTCATAGTTGGGTGGAAGCTACTAAAAGAGCTAAGGAATAACAACATGTTGTCTCTTCTCAAACCCAGAAAACCTCCTTTAATATTCTCCCTAAACCAATCACTCACACTTCTCCTTCTACTCCACTAAAGATACATAAATTGACCAGGGAATAAATGGATGAATGCCAACTCAAAGGCCTTTGTTATAATTGTTATGAAAAATATTTTCTTGGGAACAAGTGTAAGGAACAAAATATTTTTATGGCCATATCCAAGGATGTTTTGGAAGATGATGTCAAGGCCACCCCTGTGGCAGAGTCACCTAAACCCACTGACATGACCCCACCCTCGGACCCTCCCAAGGTCGAACCAAGCATTTCCATGAATTCTCTCACTAGGTTATGTTCTCCCTAAACTCTCAATCTAATTAGTTACATTAAGAATCATAAGGTCATCATCTTTGTTGACAGTGGAAGAACCCATAATTTTATTCATTGTCGAATTGCCCAAGAAACTAATTATTATATTTGTGTTGTCAATAATTTTCAAATCATGATTTCCAATAGCGTGTCCATGAAATGTGGGGGGATTTGTGAAAATGTGCATCTCCAAATTGGTCATTACCACATGAAATATCATATCTCTTCTATCAACATGGGCGATTGTGAAATTGTGTTGGGTGTAGAATGTCTAAGGAATTTGCGTCCCGTTCTCATGGATTTTAAGGAATTAACCATGCAATTCAACTAGGAGGGCCAAAAATATAAGTTCCAAAGTACAAATGCCAATTCCTTGGAGATCATTATTTCCCATCACATGGAAAATATCCTTAAAAAATTTCATTCTAGCATTATCGCACAACTCCATGCCATTCAAGCCATTGAGACACCTTTTGTTCCACAAGAACTCCAATCCATCCTCTCCAAACGTCAAGTTGTTTTTTTCACTCTCCAGGTACTTCCTCCTTCCCATGGTGTTCATGATCATTCCATTCCCCTTGTTCTCAACAACCTTCCTCTCAATGTTCGTCCCTATCATCATCCATTTTCTCAAAAAAATGAAATTGAGAAAAATGTTCAACAATTGCTCACCGCATGGGTTATCTATCATAGTACGAGCCCCTACTCTTCTCTCATGGTCATGGTCCTTAAGAAATAAGGATATTAGCACATGTGTCTTGACTTCCGTGCCCTCAACAAACTCACCATCAAAGAAAGATTTTCTATTCATGTCATTGATGATCTCTTGGATGAATTGAGTGGTTCCCATTTATTTACTAAACTTAATCTTCGTTCTGGCTACCACCAGATACGTATGAATGAGGTAGACATTCCTAAGACTTCATTTTGAACTCATGAGGGCCACTATGATTTTTTGGTCTTGCCCTTTGGATTTTGTAATGCTACCTCCACTTCCCAAAGCCTCGTGAATCATGTCTTCCATCCTTTTCTCCATGATTTTGTCTTAGTTTTCTTTGATGATATCCTCATCTATAGTAAAACCTGGACAAACCATCTTTTTCATGTGGATCAAGTTCTACATCTACTCTCTCTACACCAAAGTTTCCTCAAACAATCTAAATGTGCTTTTGGATCCTCGAAAGTCAAGTACTTGGATCATATTGTTGTCAAGGTAGGTCTCAGGGTGGATCCTAAAAAGATTGAAGCTATGAAGGATTGAACTCGCCCAAATACTCTCAAAATATTACACAGATTTATGGGTTTAATAGACTATTATCACAAGTTTGTTAAAAATTATGGAAATATTGAGGCACCTCTCACTGCTCTCCTTGAAAAGAATTCTTTCACTTGGACTCCTGTAGTTGATGAGGCATTTCAAACCTTGAAGGTGACCATGTGCACTACTCCAGTCTCGTCCCTTCCTGATTTCACAAAGACCTTTGTCCTAGAATGTGATGCTTTCGGGAGAGGAATTGGAGCAATCCTTATGCAATATGGTCGGCCTTTGGAATTTACCAACAAACAACTGTCAGAGTGACATTTGGGAAAATCAATCTATGAAAAGGAAATGTTGGCTACTCTACATGTAGTGGATCTTTGGCACCCTTATCTATTGGGGAAGAGCTTCCAAATTAAGAAAGATCATCAAAGCCTCAAGTATTTTCTGGAGCAACACCCTTCCTCCCCTGAGCAACAAAAATGGGTGACTAAGCTCTTTGGATATGATTATGAGATATATTAAAAGAAAGGAAAAGAAAATGTGGTTGTTGATGCACTTTCAAGAAAATATGATGATGAAGGGTACCTTTTTTCCCTCTCCTTCATTGTACCAGATTGGCTCCAAGCTATTCACGAGGAATGGATACACGATCCCAAAATTTCACATATGATCCAACAATTGTAGGCTAATTCTCCAATTTCCCAAGGGTACTCTTGCCAAAATGATGAGCTCCTCTACAAATTCCATTTTTATTCAAATAAACAGTCACAACTTAAATCCACAGTACTTTATAAGCTTCATGCTACACCCACAATTGGGCACTCAAGGTTTACCAAAACCTATGATCGGGTCAAATGTTTTTTTTTCTGGGATGGTATGAAACATGATGTTCACAATTTTGTGGTAGAATGTGATGTTTTTCAATGCAGCAAGGGATAAATAGTCAAATCTCCTAGCACACTAAAAATTCTTATGATTCCACCTATTAGTTGGTGGGATATCTCTATGGATTCTATTATGGGCTTACCTAAATTGAGCAATAAAGAAGTCATGATGGTAGTCATTGATCGGTTTTCCAAGTATGCTCATTTATGTGCTCTTAAAAAACCATTTACAACCTCCATTGTGGCTCAACTTTTCATGGTTCAGGTATTCAAGATTCATGTCATGTCTCATTCTATTGTTTCTGATCGAGACCCCACTTTCACCAGAAATTTTTGGCAAGAACTATTAAGGCTACAAGGAACCCAATTGCATCTAAGAACAACTTATCATCCCCAATTTGATGTTCAAATTGAAGTTGTCAACAAGTGTTTGGAAACATATTTGAGGTGTTTTGCATCGAAAAGGAAAAATTAGTTGGCTCAATGGTTACTACTAGTTAAATGGTGGTACAACACTTCTTACCATACAACTACCCGCATGACTCATTTTGAAGCAGTATATCGACAAAGCATTTATAGGTGTCTTAGAGGTCCAGGCAGTTGACCAAATGCTTACAAATTGAGAGGTTACTCTTCGTACTCTCAAAGAGAATTTGGTCATGGCCTAGAATCGCATGAAGCAACAAGAAGATCCAGGTCTCTCTGAACATCAATTAGTTGAAGGAGATCGGGTGTTTCTTCAACTGCAACCTTATAAGAAAAAATTCGTCAGAAACTGGCACCCAAATTTTATGGTCCTTATACCGTTCTAAAGAATATGGGACAGGGGGGATATAAGTTAGATTCCACTCATTATAAGATCCATCCTATTTTTCATGTCTCTTGCTTAAAGAAGGTGATTGGAACTAAGTGCCAAACACAAACCAGCTTTCTCGAGTTTGATGAACAAGGATTCATCTAGTTATAGCCATAAGTATTTTTGGACCAGTGTGAGCGTCGTCTGCATCAACACACCATCAAGGAACTGTTAGTCTATTGGAAAGATACAACTCCAATAGGTGTCACTTGGGACCCAACTACCATTCTACAAAAATTTTCTCATCTCAATCCTTGAGGACAAGGTTTCTTTTAAGGGGGAGGACATGTTAGGGACCTAACCTCCCTAATCCCTCATGTAGGTAGAATAATATATTTCCATGTAATAAAGGCAAATATTAATAAGGCATAGCAATAAGGAAGAATAAGTCAAATGTAAGAATACCTAATATAAGCTTCCGCTTCTAGAAGGATTTTCCTCTAGATTGTTCTTTTGGATAGACAAATTTAGTATAAATAGGAGTAGAGGGTATGATAATTTTTGTCTTGGATATTATTGTAATAGAGCTCTACTCTGCTAGAGGTTTCCCCCTCAAAGAGGCAAGTGAACATTTCTATCACTAATCAAGGTGCTCTTTATGGTGTTATTCTTGTATTATTCTAGTATTGTTTTGGTTATATCATTGTTTCTCTTCCATTTCTATATAAAAATATTTATGTTCTACATACTATTTTTTATTCGAAAAGATCTTTTACACGATAATGGTTGAGTTATTATGCATGTATTAATTAACCAATTAAGAAGTTGAATGAAAGAGGAAGAAATATGGAAGCCACATAAACATATACAGATCTAAAATAAATCATAAAACAAAAGAAAACCATAACACCAATGTGATAACAGAGTTCGGCAATATCGCCTACGTCTCTGAGCCTTTGTCTTAGTGGGTGAGGCTTTATTATTTCTGTTCAAATATCAATAAGTACATCACAAACGTGCCAAAAGGTTACAAAATTGATCTCGTCTTGTTCTACCATAACTCAAGAACCCAACAGAAGAAATGACACTCAAAACGGATGACCGGAGCTCCCAAAAATGGCCCGCAAAGGTGCTCTCCTCAACAACTTCCCTACATAAAAATGGATTTGGCTTGGAAAATATTCAACATAAAACTACTCTAGATCTCCTTAAATGGACTCAAGAAGGCTTGGTTTATATAGATCTAAAGTTGGTAACCATCTCCCAACTTCTTCTCAAAATTTGGCCTCAAAAAGGGCCAAAAATCTCCAACAACAGCTGAATAAATCAAATAAAGTCACTATTATATAGTGATAAAACCCATTTTGCAACAAATATTGGGCTACTCCCCTCTGTTCCGGGTGCGCACCCCCTCTACAAGGTCACATTGACTCATATGGCCAAGTGCCAACCCCCTAGGGGTTGCACATTAGCCCCTCCTCCGTAAGCTCCTGGGTTTATTGTCCAACCAATGGAACCAGGGGTCCAAAACCCACACTATATGATAAAAAACCCGGGTCATATGGAATATACCCTATGATCAAGCGCTAGCCTCCATCTGCACCCAAGACTTAAATGTTAGTCTAGGTCATATACCAAGTCTCACGGGATCGGTAGTTAACCTCCATTACATTCTGTGCCAATATAAAACATACACAAGGTCTCGTGGTAAAGTCTTATGGGTGCATCGAGGGTTGTGGTAGCCCCAAAGCCATACCTCCTTCTGAAACCATACACATGCAACCTTAAATGTTTATAGCAATGTATAGTGGTAAGAACTATTGTATAAGTGGGCTGGTGCCCGACCTATGTGAAATATCTATGCCCCCTTCATGAGGTCGCGAGGTAGACTCCCCAGGAGTCATAAAAGTTTACAACCATCGACCATTAATGAGGTGCCACATGGAATCCCATGTCTCAGCCACATGGCACCTTCCCTTTCATTCGATAATGCCATGTCAATCAACCAATTAATACCCAGTGACCATGTCAGCAACCACTTCCATGTCAGTCCACCTACCACATTTTTGTACCCGCCATGTAAGTTGTATGGGTGTGTCACGTGTTGCCCTTGTAGTGGTGACACGTGTCACCCATAGATTGGGCCACCTGTCATGTCCATGTGAGTATCTGTATGCCCAGTCATCTTGCCACATGTCACCTCTAGAAGCTACCAATTGTTCATGCCATGTCATATGTATGGTCATATGGCCTGTACAGTCAGCTGCCACGTGGCATTGTATGGACTGTACAATCATCATTTTTTTCCTATTTGGAAAAATGAACAGATCGCCATAACTTGAGAATACGATGTTTGTTTGAGCTTGTTCAAGTTGCATTGGGTTCATATCGACGAGACCTACCCACATGTCCATTTTGAAGCCATCCTGAGAACTTTTATTTTTAGACCTTTTTGAGCCCCATCAAGCTCCTGGATCCAAATCTGGATCATACCTCCCCACTAAAGGACCTTTTGGTCCCCAAAAGGTTATTGACTAGTCATCAATCTTGGGATAGGCCACCTTGCTTGTTCCCTATCCTTGAACTCTGTCCTGTGCACCTGTCTCATCAAGATCAACTATAACACAATCATGAAAACTGACAACATATAGTTATCCATTTGTACCTTGTCACATCTTACTGAAGCCACTATCATCCATGTAGAAAACATTACTAATGATAGCATAAAAAATACGACTGCAAATGAGCTGATATGTTTGTAATATTTGCACGACATTAGCTTACCTTGAAGCAAACTGTGATTGATCTTCCATTCTACAATCATCTCTTGTTCTTTCTTAAGATCAATTACTTGATTTGAAACAATTATAGGTGTGTTTCTTGCTTGATATGCCTTCTTTAATTTTTCCATTGTTTGAATATTTTTATTTGACTTTACATGATGAGCATGAACCACATATTCTTGACCTTCTTTGGTTAAATGATATTGATTCTTTTCCCTATAAATGATTGCTTTATGATCATACAAGTATGGACTGCCTAAGACCATTTCACATTCACTTAGTGTCACCACATCACATGTTACCTCGTCTACAAACTTAGATAAAATTGCAAATTTTAATGTGCACTGCTTGGTTATGTGCAGTTGATGATTATTTCTTATCCATTTAAGTGTGTAAGGCTTATGATGCATCTGTGTTTTTAACCCCAACTGCTTAACCAATTCATCATAATATAAGTTATATTGAGACCCACTATCTATCAATGTGTCAACCTTAGTGTGCCTCATGATGACCCTTATGTGAAACAAGTTACTTCTACAATCAAATCCTTCACCAATTTTACCTCTCATACCAACCAATGAGACTTTAGATTCATCACCTAAATCTGATCCCAAGTGTGTGGGTCGTGTTCTTGCTGCAACTGTTTTCCCCCATTTGTTTTCTTTGACCCACTTTGGTCTCTTCTCGGGATGCAATTTCCAACAAAGGTCCTCATCATGCCCCTCTTTCTTGCAATGCTTGCAAGAGGGCTTCTCTTCCTTTCTTGTCACTGCATTTTCATTCTTTCCTTGCCACTTCCTTTTTTCCTCTTTCCTTGAAAACGATTCCACTGATACACCAACCCTTGTTTTCCTTGTGTCAATGTATGTTGCTTGAACAGAAACCTAAGAAAGATTAGTAGGTCCAAACATGAATACAATATTTCAAATATGTGTAGGTAAACCTGTAACGACCCCTTTCCTTATGTCTATGAATAGCGAAGTACAATAGGAAAAAAAAATTCCTTTTTTTCTTTTTCTTTTTAACAAATAAGAAATTAACAACATCACCTAATTCATATCAATGAAAAAACACATGACATCATAACTAAGGTGACACATGATCAGAATATAAACAAACTCTACAATATCATTGCGGAACGAAATTGCAAACTATAATGCCAACAAATCTCATCATATTATCACCAATAACAATAATTTTGCCGAATATAAAACGCATTATACTTCACCAGTTAAAAACATACCGTTGCCTTTCGCTTTCCTCGGACGACGTCCCGCGTTCCGTGCCACGTCCCGCTTGCCGACCGTAGAAAGCTCACCGGTACCTCCCAGCCAACACTAGGGGTACTCTTCTTCCCCCTTAGCCCCCCGAGCCGCAAAGGGGCCACACAAGAACCAGAGATAGTCTAGCGTCTCAGCTCGCCTCAACGGCTGAGCTACCACTCCAATCACAACTGAGATATACCTAACTCCTCACAAGCAACTTGTCAAGCCACAACTCGGCAGCGTAACGTTACGCTAACCGTTCATCCTTTTCTCCCCTTTCTTCCTTCCTTTCCCCTCCTTTTATAGAATTTTGAGACTGACCTAATTCATAAATCATTAATTAATTAATTTTTAATGACTAACCCTCTAACAGTCTCCGCCTTCCAAGTGTCACACATGCCTCTGGTTCTCCAAAATTAATTTCTTTTTAATTATTAAAAGACTCAATTCTCTCACTCCCCCAAAATCGCTCCTTAAATTACTCCTTAAATTACTCCTTAAATTTCTCCTGAAATTACTCCTTAATCACTCCTTAAATTTCTCCTTAATTTACTCCTTAATCACTCCTTAAATTACTCATTAATTTACTCCTCAATTTTTTTTTTAGTCTCTTTTATTCTATTATTTAATTCTCTCTTGTTATTTTTATTTTTTTTGAACCCAAAAGATAAATGTGGTTTTTAATCTTTTCAATATATTTTTAAATTCCTAGCTTTTATACTCCCCCACTTTAATAAACGTATTTCTTCTTTATCATTTAAAGGCCATGGGTTTCACTTAAATTAATTCCCTCATTACTTCACCCCCTTTACTTTTAATAAGACTTTAATTAACATCTAAGAGGGTTTTATTTTACACCCTAGGTTTATTTTTGTAGAATCTTTTCTTAGGGCTTGTCAAATATAACGTGGAGCTGTTTTAATTTAGGTTTTGATTTGAACAGGGCGACAATTTAATTAGGGGAGTCATTTTAAGAATTTTATCAGGCGTTAAGATCTTAGGGTCATCTAGGTTGTCTCATCATCATCATCCATGCGACGTGCCCTTAAGGACGCACTACGTGCTCCAAGGGTGCCACTCGCCTCATTTGCTTCCGTTGTGCGATGTGCCCTTCAGGATGCACCACGTGCTCCAAGGGTGCCACTCACTGATTTGCATTTCTTTCCACGACATGCCCTTCAGGATGCACCACATGCTCCAAGGGTGCCACTCGCTGACTTGACGGATTGGTATAATCTATAACCCCTGGAGTCAACACTCCGCCAGGTGAACTTGTGGGAGACTAAGGGCTTCTAAGGAATAAGGCCCCCACCTTATTGCGCGCCCCTTAGAATCACATGAGCGACTGTCGCAGTCTGCCCTCACGACATCATGGATCCCTTCGAACTAGGTAATTGTTAACCTACTGTTCGAATCGTGAGCGACTGTCGCAGTCTGCCCTCACGGCATCGTGGGTCCTCTCAAACTAGGTAATCGTTAACCTATAGTTCGAGCCACGGTGGGAGTGCTAATAGGCTGTGGCAGGGTTGCTGACACACCTCTCCCTCAATCTCTCTGGAACTTGTGTGTGGCCCCTTTACTCCATATGTGAGTCTAGTCGGCAAGCTATCGTCAGCCTGCATCATCAACCATCATGTCAGATCATGTCAACAACATATCATGAAATCAATAGCATATCATCAAAACCACACAATATCACTGTAAATGAAAACAACTCAAATATCCCACTCCCTGACTCAATCCGGAGTCCAAGGGAGTTCCACCAATGCCTCTGCATCCTCAAGGTCC
>JASDQU010012824.1:111391-136076 GCA_032191745.1 Picea mariana
TTAACACCTAAGAGGGTTTTAGTTTACGCCCTAGGTTTATTTTTGTAGAATCTTTTCTTAGGGCTTGTCAAATATAACCTGGAGCTGTTTTAATTTAGGTTTTGATTTGAACAGGGTGACAATTTAATTAGGGGAGTCATTTTAAGAATTTTATCAGGCATTAAGATCTTAGGGTCATCTAGGTTGTCTCATCATCATCATCCATGTGACGTGCCCTTCAGGACGCACTACGTGCTCCAAGGGTGCCACTCGCCTCATTTGCTTCCGTTGCACGACGTGCCCTATAGGATGCACCATGTGCTCCAAGGNCTTGTGGGAGACTAAGGGCTTCTAAGGAATAAGGCCCCCGCCTTATTGCGCGCCCCTTAGAATCACGTGAGCGACTGTCGCAGTCTTCCCTCACGGCATCGTGGATCCCTTCGAACTAGGTAATCGTTAACCTACAGTTCGAATCGTGAGTGACTGTCGCAGTCTTTCCTCACGGCATCGTGGGTCCTCTCGAACTAGGTAATCGTTAACCTACAGTTCGAGCCACGACGGAAGTGCTAACAGGCTGTGGCAGGGCTGCTGACACACCTCTCCCTCAATCTCTCTGGAACTCGTGTGTGGCCCCTTTACTCCATATGTGAGTCTGGTCGGCAAGCTATCGTCAGCCTGCATCATCAACCATCATGTTAGATCATGTCAACAACATATCATGAAATCAATAGCGTATCATCAAAACCATACAATATCACTGTAAATGAAAACAAGTCAAATAGCCCACTCCCTGACTCAATCCGGAGTCCAAGGGAGTTCCACCGATGCCTCTGCATCCTCAAGGTCCGAGACCCTGCACACTCAATGAAACTGAGTCAATAGCACCTGTATATAGCAATAGTAAAACATCTTGTCATCAATCATGACGCATCATCATTAAGGTTAAGTGGTTCATCATCATAAAAATCTAGATCACTTGCGAGCAAGTGTCCTCAAAGAATAAGTTTTGTCAGTGCGCCAGAGCGGGATGTTACAAAACCTCCTATATATTTCATAACATTTTTTTGGGTATGTAAAGGAATATCTAACATCAATGCCATTTTACTAAATCCATCTGTGTATTCTTGCATTGTTTGTCCTTTTCTTAGTTTTAAAGCTTTGCATTCAATTAACGCTTTCTCTTTATAACCCAAAGGATAGAATTTCTTTCTAAGTGCAGAAATAAATCTTTTCCATGATGGAAATACATTACCCACTTGTTGCATGCCATTTTGCAACTTTCTTTGCCACAAAATGAGTGTTGTGTCTACAAGTCTCAATGATGCCAACTTGATCTGAGTGGGCTCATCCTTTATTTGTTGCACACTGTAATAAAACTCCATCTGTCTGACCCAATTGTCAAGTCTCTCTACATTTGCTTCACCATCATATATGGGTAATTCAAATTTAACATCAAGTTTTAATAAAGGCATTTCATTCTTATGTTTATGAACATGTTTCTTTGCATTGGATTTAGAGCTTGAACTTGGAAAAGAAGGAGGTGAAGATGGAGGTGAAGGAGGAATTTGAGGAGGATCCTCTCCTTCTTCAATTTTTCCCTTTGAAGATTCAACAAGAACTAGTCTCTTCCATTCCAAGTAATCATCATACAAAACCTTCATCATCTCCAACATAGCAAAGAACTTTTTTCGAAACTCTTTCTCATCTTGAGAAAGTCCCTCTTCCAATGCCATCCTCTCACTTTGAGAAGTTCTCTTTCTCAATCCAATCAGTGGATTCTCTTCAACAATATCGAATTCACCATGAAGTGTCTTTTCCCTGGTTAACCTGCAAAACTCAAATCGAAATGTCAACTAGCTCTGATACCACTTGATCCGAAAAGATCTTTTACTTTACTATGGTTGAGTTATTATGCATGTATTAATTAACCAATTAGGAAGATGAATGAAAGAGGAAGAAATATGACAGCCACATAAACATATACAGATCTGAAATAAAGCATGAAACAACAACAAACCATAACACCAATGTGATAACGGAGTTCGGCAATCTCGCCTACGTCTTCGGGCCTTTGTCTCAGTGGGTGAGGCTTTATTATTTCTGTTTAAAGCTCAATAAGTACATCACAGTAGTGCGAAAAGGTTACAAAACTGATCTGGTCTTGTTCTACCAGATCTCAAGAACCCAACAGAATAAACGACACTCAAAACGGATGAACAGGGCTCCCACAAATGGTCCGCAAAGGTGCACTCCTCAACAACTTCCATGCATAAAAATGGCTTTGTCTTGGAAAATATTCAGCTTAAAACTGGTATTAATCTGCTTCCATGGCCTCAAGAAGGCCTATTTTATATAGATCTAAAGTTGGTAACCATGTCCCAACTTCCTCCCAAAATCTAGCCTAAAAAAGGGCCCAATATCCCCCAAAAAGGGCCAAAACTCTCCAACAGCAACTGAATAAATTAGATAAAATCACTATTATATATTGATAAAACCCATTTTGCAAAAAATATTGGGCTAAGCCCCTCTAGTCCGGGCGTGCGCCCCCTCTACAAGGTCACATTGAATCATATGGCCAAGTGACAACCCCCTAGGGGTTGCACACTAACCCCTCCTCCGTAAGCTCTTAGATTTATTGCATAACCAATGGAACTAGCGGTCCAAATCCTGCACTATATGCAAACCCCATTTCATATGGCATATACCCTGCGATCAAGGGCTAACCTCCATCTGCGCCCAAGACTTAAATGTCAGTTTGGGTCATATGCCAAGTCTCATGGGACCATAGGTTAACCTCCATTACATTCTGTGTCAATATAAAACATACACAAGGTCCCATGGTAAATTCTTATGGGTGCATCGAGGGCTGGGGCTAGGCCCCATCCCACACCTCTGTCTGAAACCATACACATGCAACCTTAAATGTTTATAGCAATGTATAGTGGTAAGAACCACTGTATAAGTGGGTTGGTGCCCGGCCTATGTGAAATATCTATGCCCCCTGCCTGAGGTCGCGAGGTCGATTCCCTGAGAGTCATAAAATTTTGCAACCATTGACCATTAATGGGGTGCCACGTGGCAGCCCATGTTTGGGCCATGTGGCACCTTTCCATTTGTCTGATAATACCATTTCAATCAACCAATTAATGCCCAATGGCCACGTCAGCAACCAATTCCACATCATCCCACTTGCCACGTTTCCACACCTACTACGTAATCTGTACTAGCGTGCCACGTGTCACCCTTGCAGTGGTGATACATGTCACTCCTAGATTGGTCCACAATTCCTGCCCACGTCAACATCTGTATGCCTGGTCAGCCTGCAATGTGTCACCTCCAGAAGTTGCCAACTGTGCCTGCCATGTCAGCTATATGGTCATACATCTTGTACAGTCAACTACCACGTGGCGATGTACAGAGTGTACGGACTGTACAATAATCATTTTTTGTCTATTTGGCAAAACAAACAGATTGCCATAACTTGAGCATACGATGTCTTCTTGAGCCCGTTCAAGTTGTGTTGGGTTCGTATCGACGATTCCTATGCACACACTCGTTTTGAAGCCATTGTAAGAACTTTTATTTTTAGGCCTTTCTAAGCCCCATCAAGCTCCTGGATCCAAATCTAGATCAATTTTATATCTGGAATACTACAGTCACTCTAGATTTTAGAAATCCTATGAATGAGCTACGTGCTCTTTCTTTTGGGAATGAATGAAAAAGGACATTCATACTTTTGTCACTTAATTTAAATACTATTAATGGAACAAGGGTGAAACAATGAAGTGATCTAGGTGGATATCAGGGGCAACCCACCTATTCCAACTAGCTCAAAACAATGTTATGACAATTTACTATTTTTAGTAGTTTTTCGGTTCCTAAACTTTCGGGGCCGGTTTGAGGGCCTAAATGAAGTTTTTTTGGGATCGATCACCTCAATGATCATTGAAGGATTTGATTGAGCCCAAAAAATTAATATCCTCAACGATACCTTTCCAACGAGCTATCGTTCTCCCCAAACATATATCATATGCTGAAGTTAAGCCCCCAGGAAGTTGATACACCAAACTACCCCAAAAGGGGTCCACAATTTTCTTTTTTTTTCATCTTTTGGGGTTAGTTTTTTGGATTTTATTTATGTTAAAAATGCCTTTGGATCCTCATTGTAACAATCATATTCTTGCTAATGTGAGTAGCTATCACATCTCTTCTCAGAGATAAGTTGCCACCATTCTAGCGAGTCCTTCACTTTTTATTTCTACAGTTTTGTACATTTTTCTCATTAATAGAAATTGTGTATTATTGTATATATGTGTCTCTTGTTATATATCTATTATATCTCTGTTATATTATGAGATCTCTTGCAATATCTCTGTATATTTCTTCGTTATATCTTCCCTCTCATTTCATGTGGAAAAAAATCTGGATCATGAAGACTACAAGGGTATTATAGTAACTATTGATCCCAACCACTCTCTGGACTAACATTTTCATGGAATTTATGATGGGTTTCCCAAAATAAGACAACAAACTAGTCATCATGGTGTTATTTGACTCCCTCTCCAAATACGCATACTTTTGCAGCTTACTGCACCCATTTATGCCCCCCATAGTTTCCAAAGTGTTCATGGATCATTTTTTTAAGATATATGGCATGCTTATTTCCATTGTGATTGAGGTAGATATCGGTGATCACCCACTTCTTAAACTGACTCAACATGGTTCTCCATCTTGGTAGTTTTTTTTTATAATTTTATGGGATTTTCTAGGTCATAAACTTCCAAGTCCATCTTGAGGCCCTAAACAATGCTTTTTAAGAAGGGAAAAGGTACTATATTTATCTTTGGCAGAGCAAGGCCATACTATTTTATTGTATTCATTGGTTAGAGCTTTCTGATGAGCTACTATGCATGCCAAACATGGATTGTATGTAAAATTTATGCTCCCCGAAAATTGATGTAGAAACTAACACCCAAAAATACCTTTTGACACTTCTCCTTCTAGCTTTAGGGTTTTGGACCTTTAGGGTTCTTGCTTTATGTTAAAAGGCCATCCTTTCAACCTCTTGTATTAGCTTTTGTGAATGAGCATACTCTCTCTCTCTCTCTCTCTCTCTCTCTCTCTCTCTCTCTCTCTCTATCTAGATATAAGCTACCATCAGTCAATCCAGTTTGTGCTCAAGAGTATTCCACTATTTTCTTCATTAATAGAAGTTGGGTTTTCACTATATTATTATGCTCTCTAATATATTCCTGTGTGTGTTTCATTTTGTACTCTATATGATCCAGATCACATTGTTTTGGATCATGATCCCACCTTCACCATAGAATTTGTGTAGGATTTGTTAAAGTACAAGGAACACAATCGAACATGATCATAACTTATTATCGCCAAACATATGGTCAAATTGAGACAATCAAAAAAATATTGAAAACCTACTTACAACATTTTACAATGAATCAACAACACCAATGGGTTTAGTGGCTACCCCTTATTGAATAATGGTACAACACCACATATCATAGTGCCACCAAGATATTACCATATGAATTTTTATCAAAGCAAAAAGGCTCCCAGACAATTGAATTCTAAAATTATATGGGTCCTATCAAATACTGCATTGCATTGGACAACTTTCCTATCAAGTAGCTCTTTCATCCTATTGCAATATTTACCCAGTGTTTAATGTGACCTTGAAGAAGGTTGTGGGGCCAAATTTCCAATTCCAAGCAAATATTCTAGAACTTTATGAAGAGGATTCCACTTGGCCATAGCCAAAGTAGTGTTGGCCACAAGAGAATGTCAATTGCACTAATGCACAACTTAATAAGTTCTAATATAGTGGAATGATACATAGTTCGATGACATTTTGTGGAAATTCACACTAATTTTACAACAAATTCCACATGTCTATCCTTGTGGACAACCTCTGAATGGGGTCGACATGTTAGGGTCCAACCCTAACCTCCATATTTTGGGCTACTTAGGAGTAATTTAATTATTGTATGAGGTTATCTCCTTTGAATAAGACCCATTAGGTAGTTAGTGGGAAATTACTCAATGTAAAAGGGTCATGTTTATTAAATAAGGCCCACTAAGTGCTTGGTACTCCTTAGTTAATGGACCACAACTAGTTAGGAGAGAAAGTATAGTAGGCTATATAGTTTTGTTATTGTATTATAGATCTTTTCAAAGGAGGTTTGCCTCTTGAAGAGGCACATGAACATTTTTTTCTCTTTTATGGACTATTAATACAAGGCCTGTATTTTGTAGGATCTATATCATTTCCTTTCTTATATGCTTTTCTATAACATTTATTTGTTGAAAAATTCCTCAATAATAATTTGTTTTTAAGGTTAAGTGCATTACAACTTAGACATTCTCAATTTTGATCATAGAGCAAATGCCTATTGTCCCCATTTCACTCTCCAAAACCATTGATTACTTAATACATTACATGGAAGACATAATCAACTTTCAAGATTAAGTACATTACAACTTAAACATTCTCAATTTTGATCAAAGAGTAAATGCCTATTATCCTATTTCACTCTCCAAAACCATTGATTACTTATTACATTACATGGAAAACATAATCCACTTTCATACATTAATCATCTTACCATAAATGAGACATATGTGAAAGATCCAAAATCACATACATGGTTGATCCAAGCTTTAAATTTAGTTGCATCATCTTGGTTACATTATCTAAAATAGTGCTTAGTTGTTGCAAAAATAGTGTTTACAAAAGAAAGTCCTTAATTTGCAAAGAAACAATGCTTATTTTTATTTTCCTCTACCAATTCATAACTATCCCTAATAATTCTCACTATGTATCCTCAACAATAAGCATACACAAACATTAACCTCCCCACACTCTAATTGGTACTCTAATTGGTATTGCTAGATGCATATCTAAAGTTAATATTCCTTTTATTCTTGCTACTAAAGTTTGTGACCATATATCTTGCCAATACGCATAATGATTCAAACACTACAAATGAAACAAAAATCCTAACTTTTTTTTAGGAGATAATAGACTTTAAAATTTCAATTTAATAAAACAAAATATCATGTAGATGGAAAAGATCATCTTAACAAAATATCATGTAGATGGAAAAGATCATCTTTTGGGAAGTGTCCAATTCTTGATGGAATTTTTTTGTCTTTTGGAAAATGTTCACTTCTTAGTGGAAGACTATTTATGATTGTATAACCAATAGAAAATCACCACATTCCTAGGGTGACATCAGTGTGAAAATGTTCATGTCTTAATCATTATTTTTTCTCTTGGTCAAGCTATATTGACTGTCCTTGTGTGCCTTCAGGGTGTCTCTCTTAACTCCTGATCAACCATAATTATTCAAGCACATATTCCCCTCGTCAAAGTCTTATTCACAACCCAGACCCTGAAGACTCTGATGGGAACCACCGATTGATGGTCCAGATCAAATCTCATGCATTTTTTCAAGCAAGACTGATCAATGGTATAGATATTCTCTTGGACCTTGAAACATCTAAGCCAAGTGTCACATCAACCAACGAGAGAAGAATTGTTAAGGCTAGTCAATTATTGCCACTTGGACAAGAGAAAATCTACAAATACATAGACCAACACACCAAAAATGGGTGACAGATGTCCCACTCCCCTTCCATGTCAGATCCATTGTGCGCCAGTCAAAATCCCCCGCGTGTCCATAGTGACATCAATCTGATATATTTTCTTTAGATAATTTTCTCTCTCATGGTCGATCTCAATCGACGGCTCCGAGTCCATCTTGATCACCCCAATCAACGAACCATATATCATCTTATTGTGACTCCAATTAGAGGTCCATATTTGATTCGATGATTTCTAAGTTCTCACCTTTGCAAGCCTTGAATTAATATGATGTGTGCAGCCTTGATCAACATGTGAGATTACTCATTGAGATCGATCTAACGGTGGCTAAGTGTTATGTTTTATGCATAGTTAATGTGTTATTCAAAGAAACCAAAGTAATTTTTTAATGAGTTTTTGTATGGGGGATCCTTCATAACCACACAGATCGACGATCAAGATCACTCACTGAGATAGATCCAACGATGAATGAGTCGCACAATCTCAGTGGTGTATTCTCGAATATTTTACAGCAGAATAAATGATTATATATATTTCTAAGGAGTAGAGCATGACAAATGTCTCGTCATGTAGGTTCCTAGCTACCTCACGACCTCAACATAGAAAAATACATGAAGATAAAAGTAATTAATTTTGACCATAAGGGAAACCGTTCAACAATCAAGAAGATGGAATGGTTTCAAGAAGCAGTTTTAGGGAGTGAGAGATAGGAATAAAAGACAATGATAGCACATGTTGTTCTGGTCAACACTTTGGGTAATTGAAGAGTTTCTTACAACTAGAGTTGTTTTACCAAATACCTTGTTCATGGTCAGTTGATAAATGTAGAAGGAAACATAGATTCATCCCCTACATTTAAGTTTCAATTTGTAATTCCTTCCTGACAGTATTTGAGTTCTTGTAAAGCACCTCCTTCCACTTTTTCTTTTCTTGTATCAAATATAATATATAAAATCTCAAGTAGCAAGCCATTCACCATATTTGGTGTTACTATATGAATGTGTGGTAATGAAACTGATAAACTTTTACTGACGATTAATTGTGTGTGAACATGATAAAATAATTTGTAAGAATTGCATATTAACATGAGAATTTTCATAATTAAGTGCATATGTGTAACTAAATCTCTACTTAATCAAGTGAGAATGCAAAAAAAATTAACACATAATTTGACACCCATGTGTTAATGGATTTCACTAGAACCTTCTAGCTACATCTCTGGATTTTCTTGGAATACAAATTTATTTATTATCCTTCATTGAGCAGGGATAAAATCTTCTCATAGAATGTGGCACATACTCCTTACAGGGTTGGAACCTAGAGCACCCTTTTCTTACACAAAGAACTTAAGGCTCTCACATAAGTGACATTTCTTCAGACACCAAAAGGGCTACATTTCTCACAATGAAAAACTCTCTCTCTCTCTCTCTCTCTCTCTCTCTCTCTCTCTCTCTCTCTAAGGGACCTAAAGGGGCATCCCAAGGGGTCTCCTCCAAAATGATTACATAAGGAATTTATATAGTTTCCCTCTCTCCATAATTCAATGAGACAAGATCCACAATTTTAGGATCTAATAACAACTCAAGGACAAAAAAGAGAAATCATATCAAGCAAAATTCACTTCCCCTTGAGACTAGGAAACCATTTGTGATAAAATGAGGAAGAATCCCAAACCAACTCATGAGACTCCCAACTTCCTCTTAAAATTAGGAAACTAATTTATGAGGTGGATTCTCACACAAAACTAATTTCCCATTAAAACAAGGAAACTAATTTGTGAGTTGATTCCCTCACTTAATTTTAATTTATTTTTTACAAATTAAATGAAAAATACATGAGCACATTATGCTAAAAAAATATTAATCATTTTTACAATATGAATAATTAAACATTCCTTTTAAACTTTGGCACATATCATCAATCATGATTTTAATGATCTTCTCGGTGGTGTGGAAAGTATTGAATCCTTGAGTGGAGATTCTCCTAGATCAGAAACAAAATTTATTTCCTCCGAATGTATGACCAATACTTTCCATTTTCTTTGTGCATTTAAATGATATGCAGAAGGTACCTCCATGTGTTTGAATTTGTGAATATGTTAACTATTTGAAGCAATTTTTTGTTAATTTTTATGCACCTATTAGAGTTGTTGAATTCTTAATTCCTCAACACGTTGTTCTTTTCCATATGCTACATGATTCATTCTTAGTAGTTCCCTGTATGTTTATTTTGTTTTTCTATGATCCTTTGTTTCATCCCCCTTTCAATTTTCATTTTCTGAAACACTCGTGGACAAACTCCTCTAATAGTTGAGATATTTTTTCAGCTGAACTAGGAATTGTTTGAGGTCCTATAATTTTAAAAGAAAGAGAGAGAAAGAGGGAAACACTTCCCAATATTGCACAATTATTCTTGGCCCCAGGGGCACCTTAAAATCATTCCAATAACAACTTGGAATATCTCGAGGGATAATAGTAATATAGTCCATAGAATCTAGATAGAGTTTGAGAGTATAAAACTTGTGAATCGTAACTCTACCAGGAGTTAGACATTTTACCTCAATGAAGAGAATATTTCCACTAACCTTTGGATATATACATCTTGCATAAACAAGAGCCATTTCAACAAACTAATATGATATCAAGGCATTGATGTAATAACAAATATGAAACAGAACCATAAGTAAGGTCATTGATATTACTTAGGGGAAAACGAATAATTTTCTATCCTTAGTCTTTCGTATGGGAGGAATCTTAGTATGATATTTTGAATGCATTGAATATTTAACCTATCATGGCAACATCATGACATTAGACAAGCATATTTAGTAATATTGTGTAGTATGTATTGTATGTTTTTATTCCCGTAGTAAAATATTAGTACATGCATATGTTTATCTATGTGGAATCAACATATATATTTAGATATTAATCAAATATATATAATAATAATAAAATGGTAATAGAAAGGGGACATTACAAATGCTATCAGAGAGAGGTTCAAACACTATGGCATTATGGGATCAACATCAAGATAAATTTTGTTTGTGCGTGTGTATGTTTTGTGTGTGTGTTTTCAAATAGTCTTGTATACAATATTTGTAGAAAGAGTTGCCAGTCTATACTTACAACATTTGTCGACCCAGTTAGTGTTTTATATCTTTGACTTCTTATGTTGTCCGTTATATTATAAATTTGGACAGTGTTGTTCAGAACACCTTTTATTTTACATCTCTCCTCTTGGTTATATTTTTAAATAAAAAAATGGGAAATTTCCTTGTTTGCAATTGTTCTTCCAGTGAAGCAAAGAAATGTCCATATGTCTTGAACATTTGCAGCTGATACATAAACAAATATATTTTTCATATATATTCACCTAATATATATCAACATATAAACATGAAATAATTGAAAATGAAAAAGCATGTCATTTCTTTGTCATCCTCTATAATTCCTTCTTTTATATGCAAACTATACTGTGATGCAAATTTTCTAGAGAGGGTGACAAAAAACTCCAATAGTGTCGATTGGATACATTTATGTATTACTTGAAAATTGATTTATTGTTGTGTCTAGTAAGAGATTGTATTCTTTACGGGTTGGAGACACTATCTCGACGACACTTGATTCAAGTATATATATAACATTATTGCAATCATAATGATCATAACCACATTTTGCTATATTTTTAAATTTTGTATAGATATTCCAACTATGGGAACAATATTTTGCTCATGTCTTTCAATTAGGTGATCCAGATTTAGGAGCAGAATGAATTGTTTAACATACTAAATACAATAAAAACAGGGATATGAAGAACAACATAGATATCCAGTGAACAATATCTTCTATTAAATAAATGAAATAGGCTGAAATTGTAAAACTGCAGAACTGAAACACTTGCTCGAATTGTGGTAGCTATCTTTGAGAAGAGATGCGGCTAATATGTGCATCCATATAAGAAGAATGATTACAATGAGGCTTCAGAGTCCTTTTTAACATTACTCATGAATTTTAAAACCCTAGAAATCCAAAAACCTAACCATAGGAGATGAAATTCTAAAAGTTATGTGAGCCCATATGGGTAAGTTGGTAAGTTGATAGCCTGTTGAAAATGTATTTTCGATAAATACGCATTATGCCATCAAACTTTGACTTCGTCTATAGTTTGACTGTGGCGAGCCAAAAAAACATTGTTTAGGGCCCCAAAATGACCTTCGAAGTATAAAAAGATGTGTTGACATGAAAACATACAAAATAAGTCGATTGGATTAGGTGACAGGCCATCAATATCCACCTGGAAAATGTGTAGGTCTTTAGACAAACTTGAAAGTGTAGAATCCACAATTACAAAGAAGTACATAAGAGCGTGTTGAGCTAAAAACTATCAAGAGTAGCTAGTTCGAATAGGTGGGTGGCCACCAATATCTACCTAAATCAGTTCTCCCTCCTTAAGAAGAAATGGTATCCACTACAATGATTTCCCCCATCAGGTGATGAAACTCATGTTAAATTTGGCCCTGGGTGAGCCACTTTCCTTGGTTTAGGAACTTCCCTACCTTGACAACCCGATAAAGTTAGATCCTTCGCTGGTGAGTCTAACTTCTAGGATGGGTGTAGTCTTGAGCTCAAAATAATTTCTACCCACAGTCTTGGTGATAGTGTAAGGTCCATAGCGAAGTGGGTGAAGCTTCCAATGGGGCCCTATAAGATTCTCTTTCTACAAATGTAATCAGACCTTGTCTCCAACTTGAAACTGGTGTGGTACCCTGTGCTGATCATGGCACTACTTGTACTTACCATTGGCTTTCTGCAAAATCTCATGGACCTATTGGCAGATGTGTTGAATCCACTCAATGAATCAAGTGGCTTTTTCAGTCTCAGAATGAACATGGGAAGAGTATTTATGTATGGTTGCAAGAGGTAGTGCAACATTAATGGGACCCAAGGGTTGGAATCCTAGCCGCACCTAAAATGGGCTATGGCCAGTGGAGCTATGGAGAGGCATGTTGTAACTTTTTTGAACATAGGGGAGACTCTCATCCCATGAACGCAAATGCTTAGAGTTGTACATGCATAGGATGTTCACAATCATCTGATTGAATACCTTTGTTTGGCCATCTGTTTAGGGTTGGAAAGCAGTGAAGTTAGTGATTTTTGTGTCCAACAGTGACCGAAGACTCGACCGAAA
Source organism: Picea mariana (assembly GCA_032191745.1). Taxonomy (NCBI): domain Eukaryota; kingdom Viridiplantae; phylum Streptophyta; class Pinopsida; order Pinales; family Pinaceae; genus Picea; species Picea mariana. The sequence goes on from JASDQU010012824.1 coordinate 124,185, forward strand.
TGTGTTTAGGAACTTGTTGTCCTAGTCAGATATGATGGTCTATGGTATCTCAAAATTGACCCACACTCGGTCAAACATGAGCTTGGAATTATATTTCACTGTGATGTTCTTCTTCTAGGCTGTGAGGATGGCCATCCTCGAAAACTGATAAATGACCACAAATACACAATCATTTCCTTGATTGGTGGATGGAAGGCCAGACATGTAATACATTAAGATGGATTCTCAAGGATTCTCGAGAGTAGGAAGAGGGGTGTATAAGCCTTAATTCTTCATGGTTGGCTTGGAAATGGCATAGGTAGTGCAAGATATGATATACTTTTTGGTGTCTTGTTGAAGTTTTGGCCAATAAAAATGTTTATGTAGAACAACCACAATTTTCTCCATGCCAAAATGTCCTGGTATCCGACTGTAGTGGGATTCCAAAATCATATTTGCACGCTTGCTTGCAGGAACATAGATATGGACCATATGGCATAATAATTCATCATGAATCTGAAAATCGGTGACATTCGCACCTGTACCCAAGAGCTGATAAGTGGTGGAAAAGTCCATATCTTGCTGATAAAGTTGGGGCGAATCAGATGCCTCATGTCCACATGAATAGAGCACAATGGTGAGTGTAGCCATGGTAGGTCAACTGAGGAAATTAATGACATGATTTATGCTCCCTGTCTTATACTTGATGTTGATATGGAACTCCTGTAGGTAGGTGGATCATTTCTGATGGTGGTCGTTCTGTAACTTCCCATGTGTCTGTATGAACTATAGAGGATTATGACCAGTGTGGATGATCATCTTCTTTCCAAGAATGTAATGTTTCCATTGATGACATGCTTGTACAATGGAATACAGTTCCTTTTCATAGTTGGGGTATTTTCGGACAATATCTGAGAGTGTCTCACTATGTTATTCCAGCGGATGACCATGTTGAGTGAGAAGTGTGCCTCTAACATAGTTAGATTCATTAGTCTCAATCTCAAATGGCTGTTACAGATCGGGAAAAGAGAGTATTGGAGCTGAGCACAAGTAATTCTCCAGTTCATCAAATACTCATTGTTTTTCCCTCCCCCACACTAAATTTTCTCTTTCACCTCCCTTGGTCACTTGGTTGAGGACCCATGCAATATGGGAGAATCCCAACATGAACCGTAAATACAAGTTGGCCAATCCCAAGAAGCTCTAAAGCTTGGTTAGTGTGGTCTAGGTTGACCAGCCACAAATGAATTGGATCTTAGTTGGATCAACATGTACCCCATTATCATAAACAATGTAGCCCAAGTATTGGACCATGTTCATGCCAAAGAATCATTTTTCCAAGTTAGCATATAGCTTGTGTTGCCGCAGAATGCTCAAAACATGTTGAATATGCCACATGTGATCCTCCCAAGTTATTCTGAAGATGAGGATGTCATCCAAATATACCACCACAAAATATTTGGTGAAGGGTATCAATACATCATCCATCAACCTCATGAAAGTGGTTGGTGCATTTGTTAATCCAAAGGGAATGACCAACCATTTGAAGAGACATTTTTAGATTTGAAAGTTATCTTCCATACATCAGTTGGTTCGATGGGAACCTGGTGGTATCCAGACTTTAGGTCAGTCTTCTTGAAGATATTTGCCCCATTGAATTGGTTAAGAAGGTCATCAATCATGGGAATTGGGTAGAAGTTCCTAACTGTGATTTTTTTAATTCTCTTTAATCATTGTAGATTCTCCAAGTCTCATCCTTCTTTTGCACCAATACAATCAGACTTCCACAAGGGGAGGAGTTGGGTCTGATGTGCCCATTTTGAAGAATCTCTTGGATATGATGCTTGATTTGTTCATTTATCATTAGCAAGCAATGATAGACTGACCCATTAGGTAGAGGTGCACTACATGTTAGATCAATTGGATGCTTGACTTGGTAGTGCATCGGCACCTGGGTGGGTGAGAAGAAGATTTATTTGTATTCTTACATGATCTTGTTCACTTGCTTCTTCTACAAAGAGAGGCTCTGTGTAGAGGCCACAAATGTGGTGACGACCTTCTACTTACTGTGAGCATGGATCACAAAGAATAAAAACTTCTCATTCTATGAAATGACCTTACTACTTTCTTATCAGAGATTAAATAAATAGCAGTACGCGACACTACCTCTGGTATCTTGTGTAATTGTCTACCCAAAGTAATAATAACATTGCATGGTCTCGACTCATACACAACATGATGCATCCAAAAATATGGTTGTCCTAAAATAACATAAAAAAATTCAAGGGTAGAAATATCACACAATACCTCATCTCTGAAAGGCTTGATGTCATAGGGAAGAGGGTATTGTTGGTTGACATGGTGATCTCTTCCTTGGTGAAGCTAGTTGATTGTGTAGGACTGAGGGTGTGGTGTCATCGGTAGGTCCATCTTCTTGATGACCTCTGTTGAGATCAGGTTCTTTTAACTGTTGTTATCGACACTGAAAAGAAGAGGAACCCCCTTTACCCACATCTATGAGTGAAAGAGGTGTTCCCCTTCCTCTAGCTCATTTGGTTCACTTGGCTAGACTTTGGTAGTAGAGACAGTGGAACTGGGTTCAACATTGATAATATGTTTCCCTCCTTCTAGATTTGATTTGGAGTCATAATCGACCTTTGACTTGGAAGCCTTCAAGTCGGCCATGAGTGACTACTTGGAGTGACATTCTTAAGTTTTGTGCCAAGGGATTTTATGTTATTCACACCATTTTTCTGTGTCCTTCTTCGTCTTCTCATTGTCGTTCTTGTGTTGTGTCTTGGATTGTTTGTATTGAGAGTTTCCATATTTTCTCTATCCCTTATTGTGTGGGTTGGGGTTTCCTTAGCCCTTCTTCGGCTGTGAGGAGTTTGCAGATCCAAACTTTCACCTCTTCTGCTTGAATTTCTACTCGATCTTCATAGCATATACATAATCCATACCTAATGAGGTGATGTACATAAAATCCATTTTTGTTTGAATGTGTCTATGCCAATAGCTGCGATATTTGAGCACCAAATGTCACTCAGAGTATTTGATACCAAATTTGGTGCACAGGGTATGGGAAATATTGGTGAAATATGGTATTTTTTGGTCACTTTCCTAATGTAGGGTGGTCCATCTGGTGTATTGGTCCTCGTAGCTTCCGACAGGGAAGTATTGTTATTTAATGGCATCTTGGAAAGAATCTCATGTAGGGGAAACCACAAATGTTGTATATTCCTCTATGGCCCTTTGCTCAGAGTAAGTATCCCACCAGTCCTTAACATGGGGGATGACCTTGAGGAGTGAAAAAGTAAACTTTTCACTATCGAAAAATTTGTGGACTGAAAAATACCCTTCGAGTAGATTCAACCATTTATCTACAACATCCACATCTATCAGTCCTTCAAATAATGGAATATGAAAATTTACATGTACCTTGAAGGGGGTTGCATGGCCACTTGATGAATATGCTTCTCCTTTGGGCATTCGTCAAAGGATCTGTGCAAAGTTGTCCATATTTTTGTTCCTTTGTTGTGCAAGGGATTCCTCCAATAACATTTTAAAAGGATATCCTACTCCATCATCTTTGTTTTCATCCCCCATGGATTGTTGTCAAGCTTGGCATGACCGATACTACAAAGGCTCAATTGGTTCGAGTCCCAACTTCTTGTACCCAGATATTGTTGGGGACATGCATGAAGAAAAATAAATGAAGAGCAGATCACTCTGATACCATTGATACGGATTTAGGAGAAGAGCAAACTGATTAACAGATTGAATACAATAAACATAGAGATATTAAGAACAACACAAATATCCAGTGAACAATATATTCTATTGAATAAATGAAATGGGCTAAACTGCAGAACTGAAACACTTGCTCAAATGGTGGTAGCTATCTCTAATAAGAGATGTGGCTACTACGTGCATCCGTTTGAGAAGAATGATTACAATGAGAATTTAGAGGCCTTTTTAACATTACTCATGAATTCCAAAACCATTGACATCCAAAAATCTAACCCTAGGAGATGAAACTCCAAAATTTATGTGGGCCCCTATGGGTAAGTTGGTACCTCAACTTCTCCGTGTCGTAAATTTTGCATATGACCTCTGTTTTAGGTGCGTGATATACTATTGGAAAGGTATTTTCAAGAACTACGCATTATTCCATCAAACTCTGACTCTATCTACAATTTGACTATGGCGAGCCAAAACAACACTATTTAGGGCCCCAAAATGGCCCTGGAAGTACCAAAAGATGTGCTGACATGAAAACATACAAAATAAGCCAGTTGGATTAGGTGAGAGGCCACCAGTATCCACCTAGAAGAGGTTTAGGGCTTCAGATATCCCTAGAAGTGTAGAAACCACAATTACAAAGAAGTACAAAAAAATGTGTTGAACTAATAACTGTCAAGAGCAGCCAGTTGGAATAGGTGGGTGGTCATCAATATACACCTCGATGATTAGGTGTGTAGGAATATTCGATGCAATTTTCATCATGCCATTTTCATCTTTCATGTCAACACAAATATTTTGTGTGGTCTATTCACTTTATCAAAATATGTGTTGTAAACAACCATCACGTATCGAGTGAATACTTCCTTGGTTATAAAACTATTTAAGTCGTCTATTGAGACAATGTTGGAAGTTGCAGACATGCATAATGCAATAGAAATCATATAAAATAAGCAATATGAAAAAAAAAAATCAATGTATTTATTTTTCAACCGCAAAATGTACATTTTTATACACATACCTTTCAAATTGGTCATGTTGCACATGGGAAATTGATTCACCTATGCATTTCACATGGGAGTCCCCGACATTGATTTCTTCAATTCCAGGTATACCTATTTTACTTGAATTGAACATAGAAATTTATAAATTGCATAAGCACCTGACATTATTCACTCATCGTGCTATCAAAACATGCAAACAATAAGTAGCTTATATAAATTTACCTTTGGCTATTGTTGTATCCTTTTGATCACCTGAATGAGAAAAAGAGGGAAACTTGGAAGTTCAGTTGGGTTAGCTGAATAGGACAGAAGTTAATGTAAGAGTCAAAGTACTCAATAACATGAAATAAACAAACAACTAAGCTACTAGCAATTAAAGAAACTAAACTAAAGTGCATAAGGAAACTAGAACCAAAATTAACTTAACAATTGACCAATATTCATGCCGCCAATGGGTAGATTGTATTAGTGGGAAAACACCAAAAATAAAGGGAGACTTATGGGTCCCCTCTTCCTCCAAGGGAGGGCTCTTAAATCCCCTATGAGATATATCTTCTTACAAATAGAAAACTAAAAGGAATGTGAAGAAATACAAAGCTCATTCCCTCAAGAGGTGAGGAGAATAGCTCAATGAAATGATGCTAGTATGCTCCAAGAAGGAAAGTGGTTCTTTGTAGGAGAATAGAGGTAGCATAATAATAAAAATATATTCTTGAAAATATAGTGCACCCATGGCCTTTTCTTATAGCAAACCTTTGAGGCATTATCCAACTGGTCTTTAGTGTGAACAAGGGGCCCTTTAGGTCTTTGCCCAACCGCCCACTAAGATTCAGTTCGGATTTTAGGGTCAACTCAACTTGGGAGCTGAACCAAAAGTGGGTGGGACGCCGACCAAAATCATGAATGCATTGTTTTGAGGTGTGCATGTCTTTTTTCATACACAATCGTGCATTGGATGCATGTACACTTTTCCTTCATTTTAGACTGGCACACGTGCACCCGCTTACTTTATATTTTGAGTGCATGTTGATTTTATAACTAATTGTATAGTTTGTTCCCTTTGGAAATGCATTTTTTGGGATATGAATGAACTAATAGGTATTTGGATATTTTGGATTTCAGTAACCATTTTTGGATGAAATTTCACTAATAATAGATGCCCCCTAATGTGTCAGGTTAGGAGCATACGTATAGCCGAAATACATCAATGTTTCTTCTACTGAGAGTACCATTGTAAGACAAAGTGTTAAGAGGAATTGAAATAGAAACCCATTGGAGGGAGAGGGGAACTTGTGGGACCCAAACCTTTCATTAGGTGTGGAAAAATAAAAAAGGTATACAAATGAGGTGAGCATGCCCCATGCTCATGTCACGTAACTCAAAATGTGTAAGACAAGAACTGAAGTTGTATGCTGATGTAGATAACTGTAGTGCTCTCTGGGGTGGTTTGATAATGGTGGGTGACAATTATGATGGTGAAAATACTCTAAAAATAAGTGATGACACTTGTAAATGGTGTCGATGGATCACGGGAATCGATGGCCCAATCAATTTTGGAGGTCCCCGACTAGTATAAAACAACTACAATATTCACAAAGTAAGATCCACTGTAGCATGAGAGTGTGTTGAAGTCGAATGTTATGGGGGTCAACAACAACAGAGAGAAATGATAGTTCTCCCTGTGTCGTCTGAGACACCTCATTGTAAAGGTAACGAGAGTCAAGATAATGTCACCCTTCTGGAATCTATGATGATTTTGACAGAAAGGGAGACATGACTCTGAGAAGTAAAGGGGTTCTAGAAACCCACGAGATGAGATTAGGAAATGATGAGGAACATGGGTGAAGTCAAGATGTGTTGAGACTCAAGACTACCCTTGGTTGGGGATATGCGTAAATTATGAGTGGCAACAACCAGGAAACTAGATATAGCATCAAGGGGATGACTAGATGTGGGTTTAAATTGTGCCATAGGCGTGACAAAGTGGACAAACTCAGAGATTAGTGGTACCTAAACTGTGGGATACTCGGGTTTTATGGACAATGTCAACAAGAATAAAATGTAACAGGATTCCCCAACTAATGGCGATGGGGGTTGGTTTGTCATGAAAGGAAGGTCACTATATGCGACAACAAAAACTATGTAAATGCTGGAAATAAAGGTTTTGTACAATTACCAAATGAATAAATAATCAGGTGGGATAAACATGCAGATACAGACATAGGTGCCCCGATGCATGATGGCTTGGCCTGTGAGGGCGCAAGTTGGAGGAAGAACTAGTGGAGGGTGGGGGCCCCATGGGTGGGTTTCTGTATGAGGTAAATGAATGGAGGGAAATTTGCAGATGGGAAAACTAATTGTGGATGACATGGACGAGGAATGATACTGTGGGGATGCAGTCAAAGTGAAACCATGATGAGATACTGGGAGTCCATTGGGAAGGCCAGAATAATGAGGAAAAGAAGTATGTGGCTGAATCTCAAACATGTGAATGACTATCGGGACTCCCATCCCTAGAGGGTGAAAGAAACATGATTTTCAAAGTGCGAAGGGGGACTATGAATGGGACAACTCATGTGGGGAAGAATGTTTTCGGGTGACAGTACTTTGAAATACAACGGAGGTGATAGTATTGCAAAGCCGGTTGGGAGGTTCCTATAGACTAACGTCGAAGGGTGTGACTGGGATATGCAATTGATATTCATAGGGAATGATTACATGCCAATTTTGACCATATACCTGAAGGGGTTGCATCGATGCATGATGACCAAGTACCTACACACATAAAAACCGAATACCCGATGTGAACAATATCTGAAGATAAAGAACATATAACAGTCATTCAAAAATTTGGAACATGAGCATGCGTACCTGGGAGTGATGTGAGAAAAATTCTTCCCTGGAGCCAAGGATGGATGGTGACCCAGGGAATGTGGCTATGTAGGCGGTAGGATCCTGATCTTGTGGTTGAACATGGATCGGAAAATGGATTCTCTGAGCTCCTGTAATTAAGCATGGAAGTTTGGAAAAAGGGACTATATATAGTTGTAGGGCCCATAATGCCACCTCATTTGTACCTTCTTCCATAGTGAGTTGAAGAGAGGTGTTTAGAGAAACTTTGGATATTTCCAGAGTTCAAGTCAGCCGATCTAGGATTTGTGAGATCTAGGTTAGTGGTCTCATCCTCCTACTTAGTAGTTAGGATTTCATTTTTGGGCAGGGTCGTATAGATGATCGTACGAGGAGATTTTGAAAGGGTGAATGGATGTAATTATGAAAGTTGTTCATAGGGGCACCTGAATGAGGAAAATAGGTGCGCATCAGATGCGCACCTATTTGAAGTAGAGTTATGCACTAGTGCATGGATGTTTATCTGACAACGACAACTTGTGTGCAGCTATGTAGAGAATAGGTGCACATGAATGTGTGCCTATTTGTGTGATAGGTGCACATTGATGCACATATGTTTCTTCGATAGTTTCACATTGATGCAAAACTATGTGAAGAATAGGCACACACATGTGCATGCCTATGGGGGAAACATCCACGCACATGAGGCAAAGCTGAGGGGGGGTAAAAACTTGTATTTTTGTATAATTGTCCTTTTTATGGTTTTGGATATCTGATCAAGTATTTTTTGTGTGGATGCAAGTGATCAGTTTAGGATGCTAGTCCACTCGAGGGAGACGGACTGGGCATGCCTTAGGGAGGCGATTAGGGCTCAGGAGCCTAGTGAGCGAGGACCTTTGGAGGCCTGTGGGTTTCCAAAGTTCTTCAACTTCTCACTACTACGAGCACAGGAGTACCTGTTGCAGTTTGTGATATCTATGTTGAGCACTGATCTGCAGTGCTTCATTATGCAGGTGGAGCAACTCACATTCTCTGTGACGAAAGATGTGTATTTATTGACTAGGATTCCTTTTCAGGGAAGACCCCTACTTGCTAATCCTCTGTTGTAAAGGGATGCACACTTGGTCAACCTAGCACATATGTATTGTTCCTGGGAAGATTTTATGTTAGGCTCGGTGGTGTAGATTGGGGTGATGGACGCCATTGTGCATCATTGTATTGTAGTGATGATCATGAGGATCTATGATCCTTAGCTACTTAGTGGATCAATAGTGGTCAGTTGAGGATCATGCAGAGGGCACTGGGTGGAGAGAAGTTTTCATAGTGCTTGATGCTAACACTCCAAGATGATGGGGCAGATCAACAAGTGTCTACCTGTGGACTCAGGGGATTTTTCTTTTGCATTGATCTTGGTGGCCTAGTTCTTGGAGAGGGTGCCCATGTTGCACCCTAGAGTTTTGTTGGATGAGCCAGGGGTGTGGGAGCCACGATTGATGTGGTGGGCGTCGATCCTGGTATGACATGTGGCTGGGGAGGGTGCCCATTACTTTATAGTTGAGCTACCACAGGTGTGGCATATGATGCCGCAGAGCATCCTGCGATATCCGTATGGAGAGATGAACTACCGTAAGGATCCCAACATGGTCTTAACTCCTAGAGAGGTTTGGGACCATAGAGGTATGTTGATGTATTTGATGTTTTGTGTTATGAATAGTATATAATATGCTTTATGTATGGATGGATGTTGATGCTAACATTTTTTTGTTGTGTGTGTAGATGTGGGGTCACGTGCATGAGAGGTAGAGTTGTTTAGAGTGCCAGCTCATCAACGGCCTGATAGACCACTACGAGGAGAGTCACAGGTGTTGAAAAGTCAACAAGAAACATGTGTCTAATTTAGTTTTCCCTTAATTAAATTAGACAATAAATATTAATCTATTATCTCATTCATAACTGAGTGATTTGGAATTGTAACAGAATTGTAAGTGTAGTTAAGTGAGTTAAGCTTAGTCGTATTAGTGCGAGTTCAGTGAATTAATTATTCATTAATTCACAATCAGTTAAACTTGCATGCAACTAAAGACTTTCCACGATTAACTACATGCATGTCATTCCAATGGACACCAGTTGAGATAACAGGTGAAAGGGACAGTTGGCTATCAGTTGTGAGTTGTTCACACATGCATTGGATATGCTTATGAGCATGTGCAAACGATTCATTCGATAGATTGTGAGAATTCGGATTGCAGAGTTTGTGCAGAGGAGGCAAGTGAGACGATTGTATGGTATTGAGAGCTCTTGGATTAGAGCTTTGTACGAGATTGTTTCATGATTCATGATATACATAATATATGATAGTGGGGTTTTTAGCTTTACACTTTCCCGGTAAAACTTATTGTGTTATGTGTTATTGATATTTCACCTTGTGCATTGTGGTTGTGTTGTGATCGTGGTTGTTTAAATTGCTTCCGCAATAATAGTAGAAGTGATTCTGTATTTAACAAGTTGCGGTAATTGTTAGATCAGGAGAATCGCAGGAATACATTAATTTGTATCGAAATTTCTACATGGTATCAAAGCCACGGAGGCCACGGAGTGACGGAAGTGGGGTGCGAACATAGTGCATTTCCGCAGGTCCCGTCTCTAGCAGGGTGCATACACACAGTACTGAAAACTTCCGAAATTTTCAAAAACAAAAATTTCCGCACCCTAGACAAAGGCAGGGTGCGGACATCTCTGACAAGTCCGCAGTCTACAGTGGAGCAGGGTGAGGGAAACACAAGAAATTTCCTCAGGCTACAGTGGAGCAGGGTGAAAATTCCTCAAGCTACACACAGGCAGGGTGAGGGCAAAACAGGACATTTCCTCAGGCTACACACATGCAGGGTGAGGGCAAAACAGGACATTTCCTCAGGCTACACACAGGCAGGGTGAGGGAAAAATAGGACAATTTGCAAGCTACTCACAGGCAGGGTGTGAACTCCCTTCAGGCTGCTCTCAGGAGGGGTGCGAACCTTCCAGGGAAAGGAGAAAGTGAAGGGGTTGAGTTTTTTGGTTGGATAACATTCAAATTTGCTAGATTTTCTTGGTACGACACTTGATTCAAGATCAAAATGTCTTTCAATGGCTTGAGGTTGGAGTATGCACTCGAGGGCATCTCTAACTTCATTGCATGGAAGGACAGGATGGAGGTAGTGCTCGAAGACAATGGCTTGAAGGGTTACATTGACGCAGATGTTCCTAAGCCAGCTGCGACAGACACTGCAAATCTTGATGCATGGCAAAAGAAAGTAGCAAAGGCGAGGAGGATTCTGTTGGAGGGAGTACGAGACCACATTGTCTCAAGTCTCCATGGGAAAACCACACCATATGAAATGTGGAAGGTTTTGACAGATCTGTTCCAAAATAGCAGCGACCATAGGAAATTGGCTCTCAAAGATAAACTCAGGAAGATCAAGATGGAGAAAGGAGAAACCATTCCAAAATATCTCACAAAGTTTGTCCAATGTCGGGATGAGCTTGGAAGTGTGGGAATAACAATCGCTGCTGATGATTTGGTGAGCTTGGCGCTCATAGGGCTTCCCAAGAGTTGGCACAGTTATCAAGACTCTGTCAATGGAAGGGAAAAATTACCGGATTGGGAACGACTATGGTCGGATCTAGTGTAAGAGGAGTTCAGGCGGAATAACAGAGATGGATCTTCATCAAAGCGTGATGATGAAGAGGATTGTGCTTTGACTGCAAAGTCAAGGAAAGGGAAATGGAAGAAATCCCAATCAAATTCCGAGGCTAAAGTCAAGAAGTTGGATTTGTCCAAAGTGAAGTGTTTTCACTGTCATGAACGTGGGCATCTCGCTACTAACTGTCCAAAGAAGAAGAAGAACAAGATAGTTGCTGGAGCTGCAACTGGTGAGGCTCTTGTCTCACAATTTGAGCTTGACTTCGATTTGATTGCATGCATGGCTTCAAGTGCATCGGGATCAGTGTGGTATTTGGATAGTGGAGCTTCCTTCCACATGACGGGAGATAAAGAGTCTTTTAGTGACTTGGAGGAGAAAGATATCAGAATGCATATTGAGATGGGCGATGATGGAAAATATAGTGCAACTGGTGTTGGTACCATTACCTTTCAGAGGGAGTCATGTAACCCATTTAAATTGAAAAATGTTATGCATGTTCCAGGTCTGAAGAAAAACTTGGTCTCAGTCACAATGTTGGAGGACAGAGGCTATGATGTTGTTTTTAGCAGTGGTATAGCCTACCTGCGACATAAAGCAACAGGTCAAGTCAAGAAGATAGGGATTCGGGTTAAGAATCT